>PVKH010010534.1:0-12081 GCA_004027955.1 Chaetophractus vellerosus | reverse complement strand
TAGATGTTATTTGCCTTAATCCCTACTTTTCCTACACACGATAACTGACATTCCCATAGATATGGGACACACAAACAAACAAGAAAAAAGAAACTGCTATCAAGAGACAAAGCAATCAGCAGAACAAGACTCAGAAATGACCCAAACACTAGAAATATCAGACAGTGAATTTTAAATACTTATCATTAATACACTAAAACTTATAGTAGAAAACATAGATAATAGAGATTGTGATAGTTTGAAGCTGTAAGTACCTCTGAGAAACATGTTCTTAAATCTATTCCATTCCTGCAGGTGTAACCCTAAGGAATGGTGTAAGTAGGGCCTTTTGATGAGGCAACCTTAGTTAAGATGTGTCCCACCTCAATCAGGATGGATCTTAATCCTATTACTGGAGTTCTTTATAAGAAAATGAAATTCATACAAGACAGAGAAAAGCCACAGGAAGCAAGAAGCTGAAATAGAACCCAAAAGAGAAGGAAGAGATCAGAAGACTCTGCTATGTGCCTTGCTATGTGACAAGCTAAGGACCAAAGGTCGCCAACATCCAGCTCCAGAATTCCACAGTCTTCGAGAGAAAACATCATTTTGATGTTGCCTCAGTTGGATATTTTCCTGATGTAAAAACTGTAAGCTAATAAATCCCCATTGTTTAAACCAACCCATTTCATGGTATTTGCTTCAGCAGCCTAGGAAACTAAAAGAGGCATGAACAGGTAGAGATTTTAGCACAAGATGAAAACTACATGAGTCAAACAGATTTGCAAGAAATAACTTTCAAAATTGAAGGGCTATGGCTGAGAGGAGGTGATGACAAAAGGACCTGATATAATTTTTGGTAGGAATGGAACTGTTATGTATCTTGACTGTTGCGGCAATTGCATGATTATATGCATTTGTCACATGTCATAAATGTATACACTAAAAGGGTAAATAGTGTTTTATGTAAAGCATACCTCACTGATTCTGATCTTAAAAAATATGTTTCTTTGTATACAAGTGAAATAAATAAAGAACAAATTTATTTCTTTTCCAAATCATTCACTGAATGCTTGCTATGTAAGAGACAACTATTTCTGGGCTGCTAACTAGATAGTTTTTTTCTTTTCATTTTCTTTCAAATGTAATCTGAGTTGTTTGGGACAATTGTTTTTTTTCTGGTATACTGTTTCATTGCTATAACATATTACCTTTAAGGTCTGACTAAAGTATCACTTTATTTAAGAAAATTTTTTTCTACTTTTTCATTTATTCTGAATTCACTTTACTCTCATGCCAAATGTGTAACAAATAGGTCAATTTATGAAAATGAACAATACTATATAGGTTGTTTCAAATACTATTTCAGAAGTTCTTGGTGAGGTAAATATTTTTGTTTTTGTTCTACTGCTTCGTAAGGAAAAGTATTTTAAAATTAGGAAGGATAAATTTTTTTCCTATACAATGCTTTCGGAAATTAGAAAGCCAACACATGGAAAGAGAAGTAGCAATAAAAGAGTCTAAGAAATGACAGTAAGGACTTTGAATTACATTTATTCATGCAGTACATTGATAAAACACTTGGTTCACACAATATCTGCACTTGATATATGTAGCACTCATTACTGTGAATTAGAAAGAAATAATAAATATTAGCTTATCCATTAAGCCTTAATGCTGAAATATTTTACATACATTTGGTGAGTTGCCTTGTGACCTATTTACCACTCAGCATTTATTGAAAGAAAGATATCTCAGGTAATATTGCACATTGAATTAAACAAAGGAACATTTTTAGAAATAAAGTGAAACACTATATAGAATTCCTTTCTAGAGCATACACATATTTGGGGTAACAAATCATCATACGAAATTAGAGTTAAATGCATTTTATAAGAAGCTATGTGTCCTTATTCCTGGGGCTCTCAGTGCCATATGTTTTGGTTGTTGCAGGCTGAAATTTGCTCAAAGGCAGGTGTGTTAGTTTCCTACCTGCTAAAACAAATACCACACAATGGTTGGCTCAACAACAGCAATTTATTAGCTTGTGGTTTAGAGGCCAGAAGGCTTGATTCTTCCAGGAATATCTTCTGTCTGTCTGGCAGTCTTTGGAACTGCTTGGCTTTTGTCACGTGGTTACACATGGTGGCGTGTTTTCCTTTCTCTTCTAGGTTCTGTTGTCTTCCAGCTTCTGGCTGCTCCCTGTGGCTTCTCTCTCTGTGGCCTTCACTATAAGGACTCCAGTAATAGGATTAAAACCCATCCTCATTCAGTTGGGCCACACTTTAGCTGAAGTAACCTAGTCAAAAGATCCTCTTTACAATAAGTTCACCCCCACAGGAATGGATTAAGATTAAGAACATGTTTTTCTGGGGGTACATAATGCCAAGCCACCACAGCAGGTAAATACATGTAATATTGAGTAGTAAGCTGGGCCAGCTCTCTATTTTGTAGTACACAATATTGTACTGATTTGACTATCACATCTGTTCACATTATTCCCCGCTTTGCATGAAAAGGAGAAAAACTCCACAAAACATTGTTTTTTAATTTTTATTTCTCACTTCACAAATTGTGGTGGTTTGAAGCTGTATGTACCCCAGAAAAATATATTCTTAAATCTAATCCATTCCTGTGGTTGTAAATACAATGTAAGTAGGACCTTTTGAGGAGGTTACTTCAGTTAAGGTGTGTCCCGCCTCAATCAGCATGGGTCTCATTCCTCTTACTGGAGTCTTTTATAAATAGGATGAATATAGAGAGTAAAGAAGAAAGCCACAGAAGCAAGAAGCTGAAAGCAACCTGAAAGAGAAGGGAGAGACCAGCAGACGCCATGTGGCAGAGTAGCCAAGGATCGCTGGCAGCTGGTCTTCAGCAAGAGAACACTGCTGTGATGATACTTTGATTTGGACATTTTCTTGGCCTCAAACTGTAAACTAATAACGTCTCCTTGTTTAAGCCAAACTGTTTTATGGTATCTGCTTTAAGCAATCTAGGAAACTAAAATACAAGTATTTTGGAAATATTTTATTAAGCAGCAAAAAAAAAAAAAAAAGTGGACAGCATTTATTCACAGTCCTATTACCTCCATAAATCAAACTCTAAAATTTTCTATATTCCTTTTGAAGATTTGACAAGTGCAAAAATTTTACCATAGTAGTAAGCATAGTGATAATACTATTTATCTGTCCATTCATTCAACAAATAGTTATTGAGTGTCAACATTATTTTAGGATTTGAGGACATATTAGACCAAAAAATTTCTGCTTTTATGGAGATTAAATTCTAGGGGTTGAATATGGACAATAAAAAAAGAAATGATCAAATTATTTTCTTGTTAGAAGGTGATAAATGCTATAGTTAAGAAAATAAAGAAGAATGTATGGGGTGTCAAGAGTGCCAGGTGTGGGGGCATTGCAATTTTATATAGGGTAAGTGAGGCGGTCTCCTTGAGAAGGTGACACTGGTACAAAGGCTTAGAGGAGACAAAGCACTTATCCATGTGGACATCTAGGGCAAGAGAGTTCCAGACATGGGCCAGAAGCCTCTGGACAGGATTATGACTGGGATGATTGAGGAAGAACAGGGAGGCCAGTGTGGCTGGAGTGCAGAAGCAAGTAGAGAAATAGCAGATGAAGTTAGATAGGTGATAGGGTTCAGAGAGAGGCTTTGTGAACCACTGTAAGGTCTTTGGCTCTTGCATTCTATAATATCTTATATTCTTGTTGTTTTTTTCCACTTACCATCTTATAAGAACACTTTCCATAATGTTACATGCTCTTTTACATCAGGCATATGACATGACAGAGAAAGTAATTCCCCAAGTATTTTTAGGCTGACCAATGGAGCATAACCAAGCTTTATAAGACAAAAAATATATTAAAAATAGTGGGAAAGATACAAACTAAATGGATTCTTTCTCTGGAATGTCACTATTTTCTTCACAATATAGTTCCATTTTTCCATTCACATTCTCATTACCACATATAGATGTGCAGAGAAGAAAAAGTATTCTCATATCTATATACTTTAAAGTATTGGGGAATTCTTCTATTTTTTTCTGAACTCTCTTTATTTTGAATATGGAAAGGGTGAAGCTTAACACAAAGGAACATTATGAAAAAAGAATTTAAACCATTTGAACTTTTTCTCATTATGTGTGAGGAAGACATGTACAAGGGTTTGCTGGAATATGAACATAATAATGGTAGGTATGACAACTGAGTCCCTGGTAAAGCAGGGTGTGTCCCCTACTACAAATACATGTGAGCTGAAACTAGAATTTTATGCAAAGGTGGCTACTTTAAACTGTACAATTCTGAGGCACATATTTCTTCCTTTATAGCTTTAAGAAAATCTTTCTTCTACCCTCAAGAGATAGTGTTAGAATTGATCCACCTCGCACCAGTATTTTGTATCTCTATGCTTGTTATTCTGAGAGCTTTGCTCATTTTTCCAAGCTATTGTCAGTATCCTTTATATAGTCAATAAATAGAAACCAGAGCCTGCTCATTACTATGAAATGTTCTCATGATCTCAAATTATCATTTCTTTTTAGATGTAGCCAGCTAAAATGTGATTTTGAAATATGGCAGTGAAACAACAGATCTGAATATCCCTTTTTGCTTTGCAAATGACTAGTTAATTGTATGATTTACTATTCAAATGTTAGTCAAATCTGTGTGACCATTCATTATATTTATTGCCATGTAAATATAAACTTAAAATGCTCAGAATAAATATTAGATACATGAAATGGAATACACTCATTTCATTTCATGCCATTTTGCCAATTTCACATCAGATGTGTTTGTATGTAGAAGCGCATTGGTCAATTAAATTGATTTTCTTATATATTTCTCATTTATTCCTCACAGGAATAATAATTTCTAAGAATTATAAATGAAATATTTCAGATTTTTTTATACCTGATAACCATGTTATATTTAGACAATCATTCTCTTTTAGTAATATCAAAGCTGTGGATCTTTACATACTATCAGTTTGCAAAAATATACTTTTGGCTTCTTTAGGCCTACACTTTGCTTCTTTGATATAAATGCATGGTTTTATTATAGGAGACAGAATTATTTTTCATTACATCATTACATAGAGTGGTATCCTCCTTTTTCCAAATTCTTGCTTCTAAAACATTTACTCTTCCTTCTTCAACAACCCCTGCTCCCTACTCCTTTGAAGCTAATTTATCAGCCTTTCCCTTTCTTTTGCTATCATCTATCAACTCCTGGCAACTGACCTCCCCACCCACATCCATTACTAGTCACTTTAATACATGATTCACTGTCTTCTTCTCCACCACTACTCCCAACAGCCTCCACAAAGATGACCCATGCAACACCCTGGCATCTCAGTTCTTTGACTTGTCCCTCTTCAAAGGTCTTTTCCTGCTCCCCTTCTCTGCCAACCAGTAACTGCACTGCCTTGAATATCAGTTTCAACCGTTCCATTCTCTCACCTCCGATCTTTGTTACTCTGTTACTCTAGCACTTGCATCCCAACAACTCTTTAACCACACCAATACCTCTAATGCTCCACTATTTTTCACTGTCAGTCACCTCCATGCTCCCACATCCTTCCTTATTCAGCATAGATTTTGATCTATTAAAGTAATCACTACTTTTCCCTCACTCTTTTGCCTCTCCATAAATCCAAATATTCCTTTACTCTTTACATACAGCCATGAAATTGGTCATGCTTATAGATTTATTTTAAATACAGAACCACAAATGTTAATGGCCGCTCATACACTGCCAGGTATTTCTACTAAACCTCTCTAGTAAATTGTTTCCCCTAGTCTCTTAAATGAATGTTTCAAACCCGTTCCTTTTCTCTTCAAATTTCTAATACTTGTTCCAACACTCATTTCCACCTATAACCTTGCTTCATATTTAGAGGGAAAACTGATGTTCTCAAATGAGAAATACTTTCTCTTCTCCCAACCAATTTCACCAACCATGTTAAATCTATACCCACACTTCCATTGAAATAGAAGAAATGTCTCTCCTGCTATCTAATATTAACAATCCATTTTTGTTCCTGATTAACCATCCATTCTTTCTCTGAGACGTAGTACCTTGTAGCCATTAGGTGACGATAAGTTACTTAACCTCCATGTACTTTAGTTTTCCCATCTGTTACCTTGGGATAATAATACCTCACTCACAGTGAGTCAGGAGTAAGGAATAAGTTAATAAGTATGAAGTGCTTAGGTCAGAGCTGGGCATAGCAAGTACTTAAATTTTAATAGATCTTCTGTTATTTTCAAAGTTTTCTTCCTGCAATTTTTCCCTTTCTCCCCTGTACCAAGTTCTCACTCACACTTAAATCATCCCCATCCATATACAAACATGATTTAGTAATATTTATCTTTTAAAAATTCCCTCTAGATGCCAGGTCTAAAGCTCCAACTATGTTCCATTTCTCTTCAGAGTTGTCTACACTCACTGTCTCTACTTCTTCACTTTCAATTCTCTCTTCAACCCTTTCTAATCAGGTTTTTGAACCCATCATTGTAACAATTCTAACAAAATTCACCTAAGCATCAGTTAATATGGTTGACTTCTTTTTTCTCCAAACATTTCTTTTCTGCCACTGCATTCAATAATACTCATTTCTTCTAATTTACTGGCTGCTATTTCTTGCTAGTAGGCATTCTTTATGAGTTTCTTGCATTTGCACACATTTTGCAAGCAAAGATCCTGGCTCTCTTTGCTCCAGACTATCTTTTCAAGGATGTTTGCATAGCAAACAGCCTTGGAAGGTACATTGTCTCTATCTAGAATGAAGATTAGGTTTGTTTATTGCCCAATATAGTAATATAATGTCTCCCTCTGTGGCAAAGTTCAAAAAGGCTTACATCCATTATAAAGATTCAAGTTTCCTAAGCTCACAGTTCCTCAGTTGTCACAAACCCACTGTATTCCATCTACTTGGGGTCCTTTATGTCACCCCCCCCCATGGACTTGGGAGTAAGGAGAATTGAGGCAAATATACTGATGCTCATCCTGCCTGTTATGCTGTGAGAAATAAAATCTATTGTCTCTGACCCAGGACTCTCATGCCTTCTGCTAACGTCCATGAAACTTTAGCAAGCTACCTTATTAATTTGCAAGAAAGGGAAAATATTAGACTCTTCACAATTCTTGCTACCTCTCAGTGGCCAGTTCATTTTCTACACTGGAGTTCTTTAAGCTCAGCCTTATCGTTTTCTCTTTTCTATCAACACCTTCTTCCTTGGCAATCTTATGCAATATCCTTTCTTAAATAGCATCTTCTTGGATAACTTCCTAATTCCTAAATTACAGCCTTTCTTCTCCATTGAGGTCCACATACTTAGGTTCAATTAACCTTAAAATTTTACTTAGCTATCTAACAGCTATCTCAAATTTAACACGCAAAAAAGAAAGTAATTGGGGGGCCAGCTGTAGCCCAGTGGATAGGGCGCTGGTACACCACATGGGAGGCCCCGGGTTCAGTTCCCGGGGACCTCTCCAAGCAGGCAGATCAGCTGAGAAGTCAAAGCCGCTGTGGGTGGGGCAGAGCCGCCGTGGGCAGGGCAAAAAGCCGCCACGGGCAGGGCAAAGCCGCCACGGGCAGGGCGAGCCACCTGCAAATGGAGCAAAGCCGCCTGCGAACAGAGCAAAAGCCGCCCGGGAACGGATGCAGAGCCGCCCACAAGTGGGGCAAGCCGCCTGCACAGTGAGCTGACTCAGTGCGTCGCCGCAGCGGGGGGAGACAAAGCAGACATAGAAGAACACAAAAAAATGAACACACAGCAAGAGCAAGCAGAAAGAGGGGGGATATGTAACAAAAAAAAAAAAGAAAGAAAAGAAAAGAAAGTAATTGATATTTATAATTCTCTGGCCTGCCCCAAATCAACTCATCCCCAAATATTCTATATCTCACTAAATATACTTATTATCCACCTAGATTTTCAGACTATAAACTTAGGTCTGCTTATCTGGCCTTGCATTATATCACAAATCCCATCATTTCTCACCACTCTACCCTATCAACCTGGTCTAAGTCTCCAAAAGCTTTTATCTGTATTATAACAGTAGATTCCTAACTGCTTTTCCTGTCTCCATTCTTGCCCTTTGATAATTATGTGTATATCAACCAAAGTGATTTTTTAAAAATCTTAAATAGTACTACTTGCATGCTTAAAAACCTTAAATACTTATTATTGCCAGTAGAATGAAATACAAATTTCTTACCATGAGTCATGCATAATCTTAAAACCCAGAGGCAAACATGGTCAATAATTATCACATTACTTTCTAATATTTTCCTATACTTTTGAGCATAAAATATTACATATAAATATAATTTTACATCCTGATATTTGATTTAACATCACATTATAAGAATCCCCTCATGCCATCAAATGTTTTATGATTCATATTGATATATATATTTTTTTAGTTAGAGAAGTTGTGAACTTACAAAACAATCAAGCAAATGTGCAGAATTCCCATACAACACCCCTCCACCAACACATTACATTGTTGTGGAACATTTGTTACAGATTATGTTATAACATCATCAGACTATTACCACTACTTATGGTCTATAGTTACATTTGGTATATTTTTTCCATACCATCCTGTTATTAACACAGTGCTTGTTTGATTTAATTCTATTAAAACAGAGAATTATGAGAGGTGTTTACAGAACATTCCCTGAGTTATCAAGAACAGTTAAATTATTTTTGAAATGTCTAGCTAAGAAGACACTTTATAAAGAATTCCACCAAAAATGACTTAAAATATTAGAAATTTAAAAGGTGATGTCTCTGGCAATCCACAGAAGAGAACATCTCATTCCTCAATGTTGCCAAACAAATAAGTTGTTACAACAATGGTATCAATCTTCTGACTAGTAATTTTAGCTCACCCTTCACATACTGGATGACTTTTTCTTAATTACCACATCATTTTAACTACTGAGGTGCATGTAAGGAATTGCTTTCTTATAGTTAAGAAATGTCTATCACTTTGTCAAAATTAATTTTTGTAATAAATTGACATAATTTAAATGAACAAGGGAATTCATCATTTAAAGAAATCCTGTGGTGAAATATTTCCTTAATGTGAATTTCTTTAAAACTCGTCTTTCTTACCACTTTGCACCTACTGGAATGGCTACAGTACAGACAAGTGCTGGGGGGAATGTGGGGAAATTAGAACCCTCAAAAATTGCTAGTAAGAATGTAAAATAGTGCAGTTGCTTTGGAAAACAGTAGCAGTTATTCAAAAAGTTAAACTTAGAGCCACCATATGACCCAGGAATTCCACTCCTAGTTGTATACTCAAGAAAAATGAAATCATATGTTCACACAAAAACTTGTAAATTAAAGTTCTTAGAAGCATTATTCATAATAGTCAAAAAGTGGTAACAACCCAAATGTCTGTCAACTGATGAAAGCTTAAACAAAATGAAGTATATCCACATAATGGGTATTCAGCCATCAAAGGGAAGGAAGTACTAATTCATGCTACAACTTGGATAAGTCTTGAAAACATTATGCTAAGTGAACAAAGCCAGACACAAAAGGCCACATATTTTATGATTCCATTTATACAAAACATCCAGAATAGGCAAATGCCTAGACAGAAAGCAGGTTAGTGGTACTCAGGGGCTGGTGGCAGTGGAGGAGGAGAGTGGTTGCTACTGGGGAAAGGGTTTCTTTTTGGAATGATGAAAATATTCCGGAATTAGGTAGTGGTGATAGTTGCACAAATATTTTACACTTTAAAAGAGTGCATATTATGGTATGTAAATTATATCTTTAAAAAGCCATCTTCTTTATAAATTCCATGCATCAGTACTTGAAATGAGCCATACCCTTGATTTATTTTTGCTTGTATATATGACGTTTATAAGTGTGCCCAGAGTGTTGTAAATAAAGGGGGATGTCTAATCAAAATTTTAAAAAAGAAAAGAAAAAGCACAGTTACTGAGGACTAGTTATATCAATAAAATGATCACTAATATTTGTATATTAAATATCTGAAAAGAGTAAAGACCCAATTATATCAGCACCTGATGCTATCTCTCTGATTATAAACTCAAAAGCGATATTTCTATTTCAAAGTAAACCCCTCTGTAAAAAGTTGCAAGAGGGCACTGAGTATTTTCTTTGGTATTCAATTTCCTCACTGAATTTTCCGTTTAAATTAAGTATTTGATCCTTTAGCTACAAAGCAAATGCAACTCAGCCTGGGGATGCTGAAAATTGTTAATTATGGAAATGACAGAGGGAAGGAGGCGAAATTTAGCAAATATATTTAAGCTTTTTATGAAGGAAAGTAATAAACCTCTCCATAAACATCTGTGTTTATGAGAGTACCATATTTTATTTTTAAGCAAAAATCATGAAGCAGTAGAGAATACACTAAAGATGGCATATATTTGCCAGAAGTAGACAAATTGCCTGAGAATAGAGAGGTTACATTTGTTAATAATAAGATTATTTTATTATTTTCCCTTGGGGAAGAATTTTTCAATACTCCGCTGAGTATAATGGACTTCCTCTCTTCATTCCCTGTTTCAAAGACCTTACATGTTTTTATCTAATAGAAAAATAACATTCATTCAATAGTACAAAATATTGTATAAATTCTGAGGCTTTTTCCTCTTGGGCCTTAGCATCTGGACCATGTGTAATTTGTAACCCTGTCACCAAACTCCTGAAATTTCCTCTCTCAATTCTCAGCTGCAATGAGTAGGCATAGAAAGTTCTGGGTAATTATTAACATTGGAATTTTGCTTCTTTCATAGAATGTTTTGTTACAATGATAATAGACCTGGTTACAATTCCCAACTTTTTATTATTATTATTATTTCAAGTTTGTCCTGAGACATTTCATTTTAAAAGGAAAATAATCTTTGTCAATCATTACATCTACAAAATTTTGATGGTTGCTTGTGTGATGGTCAATATGACTCAACAAATTATTTAACAGTTTATTTTTCAGTTGTCTGTAAGTTATTATACAAAGGTTGACATTCTCAAGGCACTGCAATTACATTATGGAACTTATTTTAAAAGAATAGGAAGATAAGAATTTATTCAGGAGACCACTAAAAATTCAATATTCATTTATTTATTTATTTTTAAAGATTTATTTATTATTTATTTATATATCCCCCTCCCCTTGCTGCTTGTGCTCGCTGTGTTCATTTTTGCTTTGCGTTTTTCCGTGTCCGTTTATCTCCCCCTGCTGCGTCAGCTCACCACGCAGCAGCTTGCCTTCACCAAGAGGCCCCGGGAACTGAACCTGGGGCCTCCTATGTGGTAAACCAGAGCCTAATCAATTGAGCCACAGCTGGTTCCCCAATATTAATTTATTAAGACACGCAGTCAGGCTTTCTTTAAGAAATTAGGAAAGTCTATGTTAATTTAAAAAGTGTCACTGCATAGCTCTTTTGTGACAAATCTATTTCTGGTAAATTCGTAGATAAAAAGTTTCTAAATATGGAATGTATGATTAATGGAATAAAGAGGGTCTCTGGAGAGGGACCACTGAAATATCTATATTTCCAAATGTTAGTTGACACTACTCATAGTAAGATGGAGAATAAAATTGAAGTGATCAAAACCATAGGGTTTGATTCTAGAGAATGAAAGCAATTTTGTATCATGTGAATGGTCTCTCTAGTGGTGACAGACATGTTAATATTTAAGGTAGGTGAGCAGTGCTGAAGTTAAGTATAGGAAGCATATTGAGGCAACAAAAATATCTGTCACTGAAACATGAATATAGAGATTCCAATCATATTTCCTCCAATTTCTAAAACTACTTCCACCACGATGTCTTTAGTCATTTCTTTTTCACCTCCCTCTCGTTGAACTCACATCCTTTCTCCAAATAACTGCCTTGGACCAGATCTCACACTTCAGCCTTACTCTTCATTATAAGAATGTGAACACAAATCCTGATGTCAACAGAGAAGACGGGGTACATTCAGGTCTCATTGCATTGAATCAATGTAATAACCTATGAAAAATGGTGACAGTATATTATTAATGTCAAACATTTTGTGAGCCACAGTCACATTTCTTTGAGCACCTAGGAA
>PVKH010010533.1:0-18202 GCA_004027955.1 Chaetophractus vellerosus | reverse complement strand
CCAGGAGAGTTTCAAGAACAGATTGGAATTGGCAGAAGAATGTATCAGTGAAGTTGAAAACAAAGATCTTGAAATTAGTCAGGTGGATGAGCAGGAAGAGCAAAGGCAAATTAAAGGCAAAAATAGCCTCATGTAGCAATGGGACACCATCAAGCACACTAATATACGTGTTATGAGAGTCCCAGTAGGAGAAGAGAGAGGGTGGCAGAAAGAATAGGCAAAGAAATAACAATAGTAAATTTCCCACACTGAGCAAAAGATGTGAATATATGCATCAAAGAGGCTAAAAGAATACCAAACAAGATGAACATAGAGAAAAATAAACCCTGTCATTTTCGCTACACTATCAAATGCAAATGACAAAGAGAGGGTTCTGAAACCTGCAAGAGAAAAGCAACATGTTACATACAAAGGTGTCCTGATTAGATTCTTGATTTCTTATCAGAAACTATGGGGGCAAGAAGGCAGGGAGTTGAAATACTTCAAGTGCTGAAGGAAAACAACTGCCAGCCAAGAATTTTATATCTGGCAAAACTATCTTTCAAAACTGAGGATGAGGTTAAGACAATCCCAGAAAAACAAAAGCTGAGGGAGTTCATTAGCACTAGGCCTACTATACAAGCTATGCTAAAGCAAGTTTTACAGACTGAAACAAAAGAACACTGGTTCAAATTAGCATGAAGAAATAAAGACCTGCTGCAAAGTTAACCATTTGGGAAATTATAAATGCCAGTATTATTGTAGTTTATTGGTTCGTATATAACTTTAATTCATATTTTCTACAGGTACTAAAATGAAAGGACATAAAAAGTAATGCTATACCTAGGTTTTTGGACATACAATGTACAAAAATATAAGTGGTAACAAGTATAGAAAAATGATAGAGTAAGAGAGTTATAGAAAAAGTATATATGCATACTATTGAAGTTAAGTTGGTATCAAACCAAATACAATTGTTATATTTAGGATGTTAAATTTTAACCTCAGTGTAACCACAAGGAAAACAGATGAAAAATATATCAAGCTAGAAATAAGTAGGCACTTAATATGGTATAATATAAGACAGCAAATATATATAAATAAAGCTTTAATGGAAGTTGGAGATAAAAAAGGTATAAGACTTACAAAGGCTAAATAGTAAAATGTCAGGAGAAGAACCTGTATTTTCAGTAGTGATTTTAAATATAGGTGGATTAAACTCTCCAATTAAAAGGCAGAACTGCAGAATGGATGAAAAAAGCATGACTTATCTGCTGTCTGTAAGTGACTCTTCTTAAAATCAAAGATAGAAGTAGGTTGACAGAAAAGGATGGAAAAAATATACCATGCAAGTAGTAACCAAAAAAGAGCTGGGATTGCTATATTAATATTGGATAAAGTATACTTTTTTTGTAAAAGCGGTTATGAGGGACAAAGATGGTCATTACATACTGATAAAGGGGCCAATTCGCTGGAAGATGTCAAAATTATAAATAAATATACACTCAAGAGTGGATCACAGAAATATCTGAAATAAATATTGACAGTTTTGGAGGGAGAAATTGATGTTTCCACTTCAATAGTAGAAAATTTTAATGTGCCACTCTCAAAAATGGATCAGGAACTCCAGACAAAATCACAATATCCTTGAAGGAAACTTCCAAAGCAAGTAGTATTTTTTTCTCATTTAACAGATGGAGAAAATAAAACTCAAGCTTAATTAAGTCATAAGTGGCAGAGCCAAGACTAAGCCATTGTCTCTCTGAACTTAAAACCTATGAACTTTCTTTATACTATTGTCTTTCTTTATGTGCCCTCTTCCTTCTTCCTTCTTCCTTCTTCCTACTTCCCATTTACTACACACAAAGTAGTGTGAACAGGGGTGCCAAAGATATGAGGTGGATTGCACAAAATTATGTGCTTCTGAGAACCTATCTTGACTTCTTTCTCTTGTACTTATTGGTTTACTTCCCCTCATTTGTAAAAGTCTCCTTCAGTGGCTTTATCTTATCATATCTGGGAATGGTCATAGCTAAATTTTATAGAATTAAGTCAGACAGAAAATCGAAATCAAGATAAGAGATATGGCATTGCCTGTTGTGGGACAATTTTCTTCCAAATTGAATAGTGAAGTTTTAGATTTATGAAGGCTGAAAAAGAACATATTTACAATGGCAATGCAATAGAGGAGAGCAGTATGTTTAATAAATACCAGGGACAATGTGCAGGTACTCAGGACCTGGAATCATGTGTCTTGAAGGGTTAATTCTAAGCAGCCTGTTCTGTGGAGCTTCCTGTGGTAGCCACTTGGCCCAAAGAATACATTTCAACACAGCCAAGTAGGAGACAAGATCTTAATGTCAGGGGCAACTACCTAGATATTTTTTTAAAATGATTGTTGACTCCAGGGACTACAGAGAAAGAAATCTCAGGGAATGAGCATGGATATTTCTGGATATGAATCACACTTATATATGCACTCTATTTCTTTGTTTTCAGACTTTTATAGTTTATTTTGTTTATCTCTTTAAAACATTAACCAGTAACTTTCAAATGCCTGGTTTTATAATATTTACACATAAAACACACCGAAGTCTGGTTCTTCCTAATCAATGCAAAATATGCTCAAAATAATTTATGCTTCTAAAAGTAACATAAATTATGTGATGTGAAACCCTTAACATTTGCCTAGTGGTTTTGCCTCCAAGGTTAGAGCAAGGAATATATGCAGTACTACGCTTAGTGTTGGGAGCATCAAGAGTCTTCTAAAATCTCCCTCATTTCTCTTCATGTTTAGGAAAACTGATGAAAAAAAGGTTCCTATTGATTTAACATTCAGGCCAAATCAATAAAATCCCAATGTAAAAGCTACAAAATGAGAGAACAATGCGGTAGCCAGGGAACACTCTGAGATTGCTAAAATTTGGCTTCGCCAAGTCATCTTCAGAGACTCTTCCTCTAATGGCAGGTGAAGATGAGATGCCACATATCACCACCATCCATCCTAGCCACACGCTGAACCATTGTAATAGCCATGGTCATTAGAAGACACTGTGAAAACACAGTAAACAGTACCAGGATTGATAATTATCTATTGTTCTCTTCAGTTTAACTTGAAAGGCAACAAAGTTCTCTAGAGTAGAGCCAATGAACATTACTCACAAGAACAATAGAAATAAGATATTAATCAAACATATTCTCATGCCTCTGGTGAAAGAATGATATGAATAATAAAGTGATTAATAGGAGACAACAAACCTTTGAATCCCTGTCAGCATTTGTATGCAGCATGCTTGAATAATTTAATGAATTAATATATCCTCTATCAAAGCCTGGAAGCTAGAATTATCTTCAGCAGGGTCACACCTTATTTTCAAGAGCTTCTAAGCTCTGTGCTAATTGCCTGAATTGGGATGCAAGCCAGAGTAGTTGATTTAATGTTCATTGCAGAACTGAAGTCTAAACATTAAAACATATCACAACCTAGTGGGCTTTTAGTGAAACACTAGACAGACAATGACAGTTTTGATTGAGTTCTTCTATCAGAGGCAATTTAGCACATGCCAACTTACTTAAACAACAACAACAAAATCCTTGTCACCCAGGCTGTAATGAAATCTTGGAAGAAAAGCTCTACAAAGAGAACAGGAGATAATATGAAACAAGTTTATCAGAGAAACGTCAAGGAGGAAACCATGATTGTGAAAGGACATTCTTCTTCTTTTACTTAATCTCTTAGCCAGGCTGAATTTACTTCCTAAAAAAAGATAACTTAATAATAATAAATCAATTTATTTCCTTGAAGGAGATATGCCAGTATTAGAATAGAGTCTGGCAGTCTAGTACCCAAAACATGGCAGCACATTAAAACCAGCCATAAAAACAGTAAATGGTCTTAGAGAAACATTTAAGGAGACAAGCAATTGCATATAAATTGCCATGTGTTAAACAAGTATTTGAGTGGGCATGGAAAGGGAGTCTAATTGTCTCCTGTGAAAGCAAAGGGTTTGGAATGAGGCCTATGGGAAGGGACTAGATAGAAAGTCAGACAAGGATTTGATAAACCACATTCTCTTTGGTCCTCCAGCATTTCCCATTTTGAAACTTTTCATCACTACTCTCTATTCTGCTGTTAAGTTTCTGTAATTCTGGTAGTTCAGAAAAGTATAGGAGAATAAAATCTGACTCCTGGTCTAATCCATTTCTATTTTTTCCTGTTCCTTCATGAGAATAGATTTTCTCTCTAGTTACAATTTTACAGCAATAGAGAAGCATGCCTTCTGTGGATGAATCCTGGGAAAGTAAAATTAGAAAAACAAAGGAAAAAAATACTTTTCCCCATGGGTTCTACATCCTGACTGTTCCTGAAACTCTTGATAGGCTTCAACTGCTTTTTCATGATTCTCACCCCCAAGCTCTCTTCTTTGACCTTTGTGAGCATTTCTTTTCAGTTTCTTTTGCTGATTGATATCACAGGTCAAACAGTGCCTTCTG
The DNA here is from genome assembly GCA_004027955.1 of Chaetophractus vellerosus. NCBI lineage: Eukaryota > Metazoa > Chordata > Mammalia > Cingulata > Chlamyphoridae > Chaetophractus > Chaetophractus vellerosus. The sequence goes on along the minus strand of PVKH010010533.1, from coordinate 13,729 downwards.
CTAAAGTAGAATCTACCACACTGAGGTGTGGTGATTGCTTTTCAATCCTGTATCTTCCACTAGATTTCGTAGTTTGTAGTAATGTCATATTCATTTGGTAATCCTCATATTTATGCTTTTCTCTTTTCAGTCAGTACTGTGGACCTTAAGCCTGACAATCAATAGATGTTTAATGGAAAATTCATTGTAGGCCCCTTAAATTACATTTTGAATTGCATCAACTTGTTTCCATATAGTTTTTTGTCTTTCAGAAGATTATTGAAATGCTTTATTTTGTAATGTCCTGCTATCCCATTTCTTCTGAGTAAAATACAGTTGTGACAAAAAGAAGTAACATTTCCATTATTAGGAGAGAAGGACAAAAAGACTTATTGTCCAGGTTGTTGGAAGTAGGAGGCAAGGACTTTTTTTTCTTTTAAGATTTATTTTTTTAATTTATTACATATCCCCCCCCTTTCTGCTTGCTCTTGCTGTGTGTCCATTCTTCTGTGTTTTTCTATGTCTACTTCTTGTCTCCCCCCGTCTTTGTGGGGATGCGCTGAGTCGGCCCTCCGCGGCGGCGGCTTGCTCCGTTCGAGGGTGGCTCCATTCCGCTTTCATGGGAGGCTCTGCTCCATGTTTTGTGGGCAGCAGTCCTCCATGTTTTTTGCGGGCTGCTCGGCTTCCGCAGTTTGCAGGCGGCAGCTCCGCTTTTCACCGGTGACTTTGCCATGCCTGTGGGGGCTCCGCCCTGCCCGTGGCAGCTTTTTGCCTTGCCCACGGTGGCTCTGCCCCGCCCACAGCGGCTTGCCTTTCTCAAGGCCATCTGCCCGCTCGGAGAGGTCCCCGGGAACCGAACCCGGGGCCTCCCATGTGGTACCCCAGTGCACTCTTATCCACTGAGCTATCTAGCCGGGCCCGAGGCAAGGACTTTAAAGAAACTATTATAAAATATTTATGGTCTTAAAGGAAAACATGGCAATAAAGGATGAACAGATGAGGAATTTGTGTGGATACATTAAAATTATAAAAATAAAAAATAATATAAAAACAAAATCTGAAATGAAAAGTTTACCAGTAGAGCAGATAAACAAATTAGATATGGTAAAAGAAAGGATCAGTGAACTAAAAAACAGATAAATAGAAATTATAGAATAAGAAAAGGAAAGATTTTTTAAAATATTGAAAAGAGAACTGGTCTGACAGACCACTGTATCAGATCTCTAACCCATCAGTAATTAGAGACTTTGTAAAAGAAGAAGGAGAATGGAGCAAGAAATATATGCATTTCCCAAATTTGATGAAAAATCATGAACTTCTATTTCTAAGGGGTTCAACAATTTCAAATAAAATACAGAAAACCACTCTTGCGCACATCATAGTTGAAACACTAAAAATAAAAGATTAAGAAAAATATTGTAAAATGCTAGATTAAAAATATATGTTTCAAAAAAATATATATGTTGGCTCTCTGCCTAGAGGGGCCCACACCAAATCTTGGTGTGTATTTCTGTCTTTCTCTCCCATTTCTCAACAATCTCTGTTCTTTCCCCCATTTCTCAAATAAATTCTTTTTGCTGGCTTTAACTAACTAACTAACTAACTAACTATATATATATATTAGCTAGAGGGAAATATAAAAGGTAATGACTCTCTTCTTGTGGTAGGTTGAATTATGTAGTCCAGAAAAAATAATAACATGTTCCCCTATTTCTCAAATAAATTATTTTTACTAGGTTAACTAACTAACTAACTATATATATATATTAGCTAGAGGGAAAATATAAAAGGTAATGACTCTCTTCTTGTGGTAGGTTGAATTATGCAGTCCAGAAAAAATAATAACATGTTCCCCTATTTCTCAAATAAATTATTTTTACTGGCTTAACTATATATATATATTAGCTAGAGGGAGAAAATAAAAGGTAATGACTTTTCTTGTGGTACGTTGAATAATGTAGTCCAGAAAAAATAATAACATGTTCTTTTTTTTAAAAGATTTATTATTTATTTATTTATTTATATATCCCCCCCTTGCTGCTTGCTCTTGCTGTGTTCATTTTTGTTTTTGCATTCTGTGTTTGCTTGTCTCCTCCTGCTGCAGCATCCCGCCGAGTCAGCTCACCGCGCAGGGGCTTGCCTGCTTGCGGAAGCTTGCCAGCTCACTGCGGCTTGCCTTCTCGAGGCAGCCTGCCTTCTTGAGGAGGCCCCGGGAACCAAACCTGGGGCCTCCCATGTGGTAAACCAGGGCTCTACCAATTGAGCCACAGCTGGTTCCCAACATGTTCTTAATATTAATTCCGTTCCTGCAGCTGTGATAACTCTGTAAATAAGAAGATGTTATCATTTAGGTTGTGGCCAACTGAACCAGGATAGGTCTTAATCCTATTACTGGGAAGCCTTATCAATATAAAGCTGCAGGACAAAGCCAGAAGTCAGCAGAAACCTGGAAGTGAAAGGTGAGGACATTGCCATTTGATAGGAAAGCCAAGAAACCCAAGGATTGCCAGCCAGCTGTAAAGCCTCCAACACATGTGGGAGTAAGCCTTCTAGCCTCTGAAACCATGAGGCAATACATTCCCATTTTTTAAGCCAAACTATTATGTGGTATTTGTCATGCATCCTGGAAAATTAAGACAATTCTCATCAGAAATAACTTTGAGTTAGTGAAGGACAATGGTAGTTTCATAGTTGATGTTCTATCCAACTCCTTACAGTATATTTTACAAATACAAAACAGAAAATCAAGAAAAAGAAAACAAATAAAACTATCCATTCCCTCCTCCTCAGTATAATTGAAACATACTACACAAACACACATACACACACATTTCAAATTCCAATACAAACAAATATAAAAGGAAAACCACCACATCTTAACAGATAATCTGTCATGCTCCTGCTTCAAATCTTCATGGCAGGCAAAAAAGTCCAAGAAAAGCTGCAGGCAACAGAGAAGAGTCTGGGTAGTAAGGCCCCTAAATTGTTCTACAACCACCACTAGAAAGAGAAAGTCCATGATAAAAATACAAAACTATTTAAAGGTGACATGGTGGATAGGAGCCTGACTACAAGAAATTGATTTAAAAGCATGCTCATAGCATAAGGAACAAATTTCAAAAGCCATAGTTCCTAGGGAAGAAAAAGACAAGAAAGAAGACAGAGGAGTCCTTTGGTTATTAGATGACAAAGTAAGAGGGAAGTACTTAGTTTCTTCAAGACAAAAATGAACCAATAATTGGAGAATACACAAACCCTTCGCACAAAGAAAAGAAATCATCTACTGAGTTATGTGGACTTTGCTATATTAACAGAAGCAGGTGCTATTAAGCTAGCAATCTAATTAATGACCCAAAGTCACAAAAATGAATAGAAAAATGTTAATTATATAACTATTTACAGCACAAAAATAAAACATGAAGATCAACACTTCATAACTGCTGAAAATGTATCCCAAGAAACAATGATGAAGCAGTTAAAAATTGTAATATAATGCTACAGACAAAATTTATAAACACAAACAAGTATATCATTATAAAGAGATATAATTATCTACCTTGAATTTAAAAGTAAAAATTAGAAATAGACAAAATAACAATATGAAAAAGAAAAAGGAGTTTGACAAAATAGGAGAAAAGGGGGAAATCACCTCAGAAAGATAGAACAAATTGCAGGTTACTGAAAGGAAAATGGAATTCATTGGAAATTTAAGAAGGGTAGGAAAGCATTTAAGAAAATTGAATAAAAATGAAATAAAAATGTACAAAGATTCTAGGAGAAAATGGGTAAACGGAAAAGAGACAAGGAAAAATCAATAAATGTAAAATTGGAGCCCCTGACAAAAATAGCAAACAAGTGAAATATAGGACTTTAAAACTGTTATCTAAGGAAATTTTTCAGAAATAAAATTAGGAGATCAAAAATGAATCTAAATGTGGAAGGAGACCATGGGCTACATGGGAAAAGAAACCTATAACAATTTCCATGATATATTCTATTAAAACTATTAGACTTCAAAGACTAAATAAAATCCACACGGTATCCATGGAAAAGATGAAATAATTTAAAAGGAATAGACTGTGATCACATGTCTTACAAACGACATATGAAATAATACAACAATGGAGTGACAATTTTAAAAAGTATCCATGAATGAAAATGCTATTCAGGATATTATATCCAGCCAAGCTGTCCTTTTAGTATCAAGCCTTTAGAAAAATAGCCTTGAACATGTTAGCCTCAGGGAATTTCAAACCCATGATAACTTCTTGGGGAATCTATTGCAGGACAACCTGATCCAAACAAGATATAAAGAGGGAAACTTGCAAAATTGCTGCCAATGAGCATTTTAAAAATAGAAAATTGATGATAGATAGATAGATAGATAATAGATATAGATAGATGATAGAGATAGATGATAAGTATGTATGTAGGTAGGTAGACAGACAGACAGACAAATAGATGTGAGATAGATAGATAGATAGATGATAGATTCAGATCTAAACTAAAACAAAAAGATGGGCATGAGGGTGTAGAAGTAATAAACAAATGTTTTATGTTATGACAAAGTATAAATAATACAACAAAAATGGTTAGATAAGAGAAAGGCAAAGAGTAACCTAGTATAAACTCCTTGACTGCTTTATAGGCACTATGCATCATTAAAAGATACCAATAAGAATTGTCAGATCATATGTAGAGAAAGGCTAAATAAGAAGACAAAAAAGGGCATTAAAATTAAAATTTTCAATATTTAACAAAATATGTAAAAATTATAAGAGCCAAATAAACATCACATAGAAAAAGAAAAATAGCCACTACAATGTAATGCACATATTAATTATAAAATATTATGAGTGTTAAGAAAAAACATAGCAGGCATAACAAAATATATGAACATGTTTTACTCAACTGTTTACAAGAAAAGATTTTCAATTTGACTTTTTTGTATACAGTTATATATTCCATCGAAGTGAGCAAATCACCTAAAGTATTTTTAAAATGCTAAACATAAAAAGATGGATATATTTATATGAGACAAACAGAAATAAATAAGAAAGCATGTGTATTAACACTGAAAAAAGAAAAAGTCGAATTTAAGCCAAAAAAACATTGAATGCAATAAATATGGTGCTTTCTAATACTAAAAGTCATGATTTATAAAAGATAACATTTCTATATACCAAATAACACAACAACCACATTTATTAAGCAATAACTGCAAATGATCCAAGGAGAAATAGATAAAACCAGACAAATAATAGGAACCATTCTCACTACAAGAGAGAGTAAGTGGATTCATAATTGGTGGATAAGATAATGTAGCACAATCAAATAGTAGATCTATGGATACATATTAAACTTTACCCTTAATGATAGAGAATGCATCTTCTTTTCCAGTACACATATAACATTCACAATTGATCATTTAATAGGTGACAGAAAAATGAGTAAATTTCATAAAGTAGAAATTTTACAAATATGTTATTGGATCACTGTGCAAAAAAGGTAGCAATTATTTTTTAAATTGGAAATAAAGAATGCATTTCTACTTGGAAATTGAAAGATTATATATATATATATGAAAGGAATCATTCTAATCATATGTATGTGAGTGTATACATGAATATACATACATAAATAAACACATATGTAAATATGATAGGAATGATTCCTTTCTAATATACATAATTAAATGTATGTGAGAATAAGGAAACATTCTTCTAATGACATTAAACTATGCACAGTGAGTGAAAGTTTGATGAGAACAAGATATTTACATAGTCTCAAAGTATCTTCCCAAATTACTTAATTGTTTATAAGGAAATATATTGTAGTGATATCTTGAAAAATCTGGCAGACATTTAACAAAGTGATCAAAGACAACATTATCAATATTGGGTCAAACCAATATATGCCTCCTGAATAAACACACTGAGGAAACAATAGCTATGATATTCCTGAAAAAATTGCATAACAGGATAATGGATAAATCCACATGACAGTACCTTCTACAAAATAACTGGTTTATACTCTCCAAGAATATAAGAGTCAAGAAAGCACAATTATATCTGAAGTACTACCCTAATTTAAAGGAGGCTAAGGACATATGACAACTAAATGCAATATGGAACCACAGACTATATCCTAGAACCAGAAAAATAAATAGCTATAATGACATCATTGGACAACTAATGGAATTTTATAGACTGTAGATTTCATAAATATATTATATTGCACTGTTTACGTAAATTGTTATGAAATACACACTAAAGGTAAAAGGGTGCTCAAGGACTCTAATCTACTCACAAATAATTCAGAAAAAAACAATAACATCAATGAATATATAAAATATAAAACATAGGTATGGAGAATTATATATATGTTAAGTACAACATATCATATAGAATTATAAGCATATACAGAAATGTATAATATCCTTTATATTTATATATGTATTTATATGTATGTATACATATATACACATATATAGCCGGAGAAAGAGAATCTGGGTAAAGATTATATGGAAGATTTTGTTACTGCTGTAATGTTTTTTTATGTTTAATATTATATCAAAATTAAACAGTCAAAATAATAGGAAGTGTTTTCCTCTTCTTGGAAATGACAATTCAGTTGAAGATCTTATATAAAATTATATAAAACAAATAACCAACAATACAAGGGAACTCTGATGGTTAGGCTCATGTGTCAACTTAGCCAGGTAATGGTGCCCAGTTGTTTGATCAAGCAAGCACTGGCCTAATTGTACTTTGAGGACAGTTTGTGGACTTAATCATTAGTGAGTTGATTGCATCTATGGCTGATTACATCTACAATCAACTGAGAAGATTGCCTTGAGCAAGGAAGTCCTTAGAAGGAGAAGTGATTTCCACGTTCAGAGAGAAAATTCCCAGCTCTACTTCAGACAGCCAGCTTCTCCTGGGGAATTCATAAAGGACTTTACTGGAGTTCCTGGCTTGCAGCCTGCCTGCCCTACAGAATTTGGACTCATGCATCCCCATAGTCACTTGAGATAGTTTTATAAAATTTCATAATATTTAGAGATATTTCCTGTCAATTCTGTTTCCCTAGAGAATCCTGACTAATACAGGACTGTAAGAATAAATGTTGGAAACAGTGATAGAGTTAGTGAGATTATTGGGATAAAATATTTGTTTGCTTCAGTGGAGGACAAGAGAGAATTTTTTAAATTCTGAACTCTCCTGAGCAAAGGCATTCCATGTTTAAAAAGTGTTTGTTTTTTTTTTAATAATAAAATGTTGAGGAACTAAGGATATGGAAAGAGATACTTGAGTCAAGAACATGACAAGATGCAGCCTTAGTAACTACTCTAAAGTTGTTAATCCTGAACTCAAACTTAAAGATCTGGGTAAATTATACATTTTTGACATCAAGAAGATGGGGATAAAAAGGAAGAAATAACTCCTCAAAAAGTTTTGCAGCATTTGTTGGCTCAATACAAATGAGACAAGAAATAAAACAATTGAAGGCGGACAATCAAGTCTGTTACTATGTTTAAATTTCTGGAACTTGATATATCATTGTCATAAAAATATTAATAACTTTACTAAAATAAGATATGCAATTAATCATTATGTTTTTTGTAACAAAGGCTCTAAGTTTTTATTTTATGTTATATTCTACTATATAAAAAATTTCCCCCAAATTATGTAAGCATAAGGAGTAAAAAACTATATACTGAATAAGAACTGTAAAAGTATTCACAATTTAAACTATTTTTAAGTACTGACTTTGGTAATTCACAGATATTTCTATTTGCTTTTCCTTTGAAAGTGGATTTTTGAACAAGATTTTGTTTCTAAAAGTTTCAGGTTTTTGGAATAAATTTTTCATTACATAGAAATAAATTATCACTTTGATATAACCCTATCTCTATGTTCTTGGCAGAAATCGCCAAATTGTTAAAGTTTTTTTTAAGAATTTAAAAAAGGAATGAACCAATGGTCTCATAAGCAACTACTGAATTGTCTTCAATATTACCTGGGTAAATATTTTGGAACTTCTGTTATTCACCCTGATTTATGAGATCTTCTAATTTTTTTCTTGTTTTTTCAACCAAGGTAAATATTTTAAAAAGCATATGTAAAAATAAATAAGTAAATAATTTTTAAAATGGTTATGTATAAAGAAGATTGTGTGAAGATGGTGGAGTAGGAAGCTCCAGGAATCAGTCCCTCCTCAGAACAACTATTAAACAGACAGGAACTGAGTCAACTATTTCAACTATGTTGAATCAACTATTCCAAAGCTCTGGAGACGAATAGAACACTGTGTAGCATCCAGGAAAAAGCAGGAGGAAGAGGTTGTTAAATTGCAGTAAATATCAGTGAATTGCACACTCTGCATTGTGGCTAGCATCAAATTCTCCTAGTCTCATGGCTGGTGGCAGTGAGGAACTCAAATCTGCCCACTGGCACAGTATCCTGTGTCCAGAATGCAACATAAAGATCTAGTTCCCTATGATCCAACGGTATATAGTCTGATCCCTGATCACAGCTTTTGATTAGCTGTTTCTAATTGCTGGGTGCCTGGCTCAAGAGTTGGCCATTTTTTCCAACCTGCCCTAGACAAGGGCAACAGAGGAGACTTAAAGATGGTATGCTCCTTCAGAGCTGGAAAGGACAGTGGAAGGGCTGCATATACTGCACAGGTATGGAGTAAAAAAGCATAGCTTTGGGGAACCATGGGAGAGGGTCCTGGTGCAGTTTCTGACTCCTCTCTTATTCTTTCCCTGGGGCAATTTGGAGCTGACCACATTCCTTTTGTTAATCCCTGACCTTTTTCCAGCTAGGAAACACTGACTTGGGAAACTTCTTTCTAGATGCCTCCCAAAGCCAAAGATTGGTCTCCGGTCAAAAGCAGCATGTGACAGTGAAATCAGAGTAAAAAACAATTGAGTCAGGCCCTTGGGGCAATAGCTTAACTGCTCTAAGTTATACAGTGGAATACCCATGAAGGGAGAAAATTCTGTTTCCTGGGAAGGAGAGGGGCCATCTAAATTCCTGTAAACAGGGGAACTCTTAAGACCACTAGCAAGCACAAGCCCAGGATAAGACAGGGACCCAGAAAAGATAGGGAAGACCCTGTACTTTATGTGTATTTTGGATGGACCTTCTTGATAAGAGTGCTGAACTCTGAAGGAGAACACCAGAAAATGTTAAGCCACTTTGCAAACACTTTGAAGGTTTTTGTTTGTTTGTTTGTTTGTTTTGCTTAAGTTTGCTTGGTTTTGTTAGCTCCTGCCTCAAGAAAATCCCTATAGCATCACTAGCTGCATAAAAGTTCAAGAAATTGATATCTCAGGGAATAAACTCCACATCTCAGGGAATAAATTTATATTTATAAATTTATATATATATATATGTTATAGTGGACAAAAAAAGATTACAAAACAAAGGAAATAGGATAAAAATCTAGAAAACATAAGTGAAGAAGACCACAATATGAACATAATGGACAAAGATTTTTTTTTTAATGTGAACTCCAATATAATGAAGAAAATGAAAAAAAATACAGAAAAAGAACTAAAGGATATCAGGAAAATAATGAATGAACAATATGAGAACCTCAATAAAGAGGTAAATTGTTTATAAAGAAACAAACATAACTAATGAACTTGAAGACCACAATAAAAGAAATGAAAAATCCCCAGCTGGGTCTCTGCCTCCATTTGGAGCTGGCAGAAGAAAGAATCAGTGGACTTGAAGATAGTAAAATGGAATTGAGTCAGGCTGAGGATAAGAAACAAAAATGTCTTATGAAAAGTGGAAATACCCTAAGAGTTCTGCCTGTGGGACACCATCAAGCATATCAATATATATATTAAGGGAGTCTAGAAGGAGAAGAAAGAAAGAAAGAGGCAGGAGGAATAGTCACAGAAATAATAACAGAAAACTTCCCAAACTTAGCAAAAGACATGGATAAACATGTCCGATTAGGCCAGAGAACACCAGAGGTAAACCTGAAGAGAAATATACCCTGACACATACTGTTAAAACTGTTGAATGCAAATAACAAGGAGAGATTTCTGAAAGCTGCAAGAGAAAAGCAATGTGTTATGTATGAGAGAGTCCCAATTATACTGAGTGCTAATTTCTCATCAGAAACCATGGAGGCAAGAATGCAATGGGTTGAAATGCTTAAAGTGCTGGAGTAAAGCAACTGCCATCCAAGAATTTTATACCCAGGGGGACTGTCTTTCAAAACTGAGGGCTAGATTAAGACATTCTCAGATAAACAAAAGCTGAGGGAGTTCATCACCACTAGACATGCAGTACAAGCAATGGTAAAGGGAGTTCTCCAGACTGAAACTAACAACAATGGGCAGTGGTTAAAAGAGGAATTTAAAAAATAAAGACCTCCAGTATGGGTAGTCATGTGTGTAGTTATGTATGCCAGTGCTTTTGTATTATATTGCTTGGTATATGAGTATACTTCTTAACTTCTTGCAGGTGCTTAGATGAAGATGCATAAAATTAATGATAAATCCAAGGTTTTGGACATACAATATATAAAGATATAATTTGTAACAAGTACAAAAAAGTGTACTAAAGGAACAGTTGATTTGTATGTTATTGAAGTCAAGTTGTTATGACTGTTATATATTTAGGGTGTTAACCTCATGTTAAACACAAAAAATAATGAAAAATATATCCAGGAAAAAATGAGAAGGGAATCAATAGAACACCATACAAAAAAAAAACCAAATAAATATACAGGTAGGCATTTAATGAGAGACTTAAAAAGTGTAAGAAATAAAAAGATAAAAGAGCAAAAAGGCAGAATAAAGTCCTGCATTATCAGTAGTTAATTTAAATGTAAATGTTTTAATCTCTCTAGTCAAAAAGCAGAGATTGGAGGTGATGTCATCTACATGGTGATGAAAAACATCCCCTAGAAAAGTGTCCCCTCAAAATCAACTATTAAAATGACAAATTCCACATGCATGGAACTCTGGAGAGTGATAGAGACTGAATAAGAATCCCACAAATGCTGAATTGAAGAAAAAGAAAAATAATCTCCAAGATCAGACAGAAGATTTGCATCCTGAACTTGCCAGTCAACACCCGCCCCCCCCCACTTGGTCCAGCATAGCTTGGGAGTTGCAGTGAGGCAGCATGACCTGGATCCCTCCTGCCATATTTACAGACTATAGAACCACTCACAGCAGCAAGTTAGAACCCCGTGCTTATCCAGGCACAGGGACCTCAGTCCATAAAGAGATCCAGGACAGAACTCAAGCAGTTGAGGTGTGTCACATACAAAAGGACCCCCAGGGCAAGAGGGGGAGAGAGAGAGAGAGAGAGAGAGAGAGAGAGACCTTGACAGAACTGTTGGCAAGAGGTGTGCACACTCAATCCAGTCTTTTGGCAGGACCGCCTAAACACAAAATGGAAATTTCTAGATTTTTAAAAAACTTTGTTTCAACTTTAAAAAAGAAAATAACAGTCAAACGGCAGCTTCACAAATTATGGAAACGTTACTTTAAAATATCCTGTCCAGGCACACTTATCATATGTAATCTCGAAAACAAATTCAATTAGTCATTTCTAGATTGGCCCACCTTTCTGGATTGAACCCATCTGGGTGACTGGGGTAGGGAAATGGATAGGGAAAAAAAAAAACAGAGGAAAAAATACCTCACGAAAAAATAAAGAGGGGAGAATTGAACTCCTGTAAGACAAGATGAGTCCCAAAACTGAAAATGATGGAAAAGGGGACACTGAGTGAGGGAGAGAATTTAAACAAATCATAAGAGTTGGGGAGAAAATCCTGCACAAAACCTAACAGAACAGATCAAGATACCTGGAGAGGAAAGGAAGCTTTTTTCTGGAGGTGAAAAAAAAATTGCATAAAAATGCTTTCTTAAAAATGGTACCAGACATCCCAAACAAGAAACAGATGAAGAAAAAGTTCAAACAGTTCTCCTAAATCAATTCAAGGAGATGAAGGAAAATATGAATATATAGATAAAGTATATTAAGAACACACTGTGTAAGCATAAAGAATTTGAAAGTATAAAAATAAAATAAATTATGGGTATGAAAGGCACAATAATGGAGATTTAAATACACTAGAGGGAAATGGATGTGGCTCAAGCAATTGGGCTCCTGTCTAACATATAGGAGGTCTAGGGTTTGATTCCTGGGACCTCCTGGTGAAGAGCAAGTGGGCACATGTGGCAAGCTGGCCTGAGAGGAGAGCTGGTTCACATGGAGTACTAGCATATGCGGAATGCTGGCCCATGCAGGAGAGCTGGCCTGCACATGAATGCTGGCCCGTGCAGGAATGCTGGCCTGTGTGGAGAGTGGGGGCTGCAAGATGGTGCAACAAGAGGAGACACAGAGGAGAGACGATGGGAAATGCGACCTGAGGTGGCACAAGAGATTGAGCACCTCTCTCCCACTCCAGAGGGTCCGAGGATCAGTTCCCAGTGCTGCCTGGGAAGAGAACATGCAGACACAGAGGAACACACAGAGAGCCTACAGTGAGTGCAAAAAGACAGGCATGGGGGGAGAAATAAATCTTTAAAAACTTAATTAATTAAAATAAAATACACTAGAGGCATACAGCAGCATATTTGAACAGGTAGAAGAAAGAACCAGTAAACTAGAAGACAGGGCAATCAATATAATACAGTCAGAACAGATAGAGAAAATAATAGAAAAAATAGGGCAGTGTCTCAGGGATTTGAGTGACATCATGAAGCAGCCAACAATATGCATCATGGGTGTCCCAGAAGAAGAAAAGAGAAAAAAAGGGCAGAAAAATATTTCAGGAAGTAATGGCTGACAATTTCCCAAATCTTATAGAAAAAAACCATAAATATACAAGTCTAAGTGAAAAGTACACAAAACAAAATAAATCCTAATAGACCTACTCCAAGATACATACTAATTAGAACGTTAAGTATCAAAGACAAAGAGACAATTATGAAAACAACAAAAGAAAAATGATTCGTCACATACAAGGACTCCTCAATAAGACTCAGTGCTGCATCATCAGAAACAATGGAGGTGAGAACGCAATGGGATGATATATATTTAAGGGACTATAACAGAAAAACTTCCAGCTGAAAATTATTTATGTAGTAAAACTGTCCTTCAAAAATGAGGGAGAGTTTAAAATATTCACAGATAGAGAGAAACTGAGAGAGGTCATCAACAAATGACCTGCCCTACAAGAAGCACTAATGGGAGTTCTTCAACTTGAAAGGAAAAGACAGGAGAAAGTGGCTTGGAGTAGTGTAAAGAAATGAAGATCTTCATTAGACGTAAGGTAAAGGGTAAATGCAAAACCCAATAGTATTGTATCCCAAATATACAACTCTAATCTTTAACTCCTCTAAGAGTCAGAGTACAAGTGAACATGAAAAAAGAATATTTCCTAGTAATGTACAAGAAAAATATAAAGAAGTACTGTGAGATATAAGCAACATAAAGAGGGGAAACAGGGATGTATGATCAGAGAATATATATGCTATTGAAGCTAAGTTGGTATCTTTTCAAGTTAGTAGATTGTAAATGTAGGTTGTATAATACAAACCCCAGGTTAACCACAAAGAAAGGTTTTTTTTGTTTGTTTTTGTTTTTGTTTTTGTTACATATCACCCCCTCTCTGCTTGCTCTTGCTGTGTTCATTTCTCTGCATTCTTCTGTGTCTGTTCTGTCTTCCCCCGCTGCAGAGATGCGCCGAGTCAGGTCACTGC
>PVKH010010532.1:0-18207 GCA_004027955.1 Chaetophractus vellerosus | reverse complement strand
CTATGAACATCAGTGTGCAAATATATGTTTAAGTTCCTGCTTTCAATTCTTAGCACTGGAATTGCGAGATCCTTTGGTAATTCTATACTTAAATTTCTGAGGAACCACCAAACTCTTTTCCGCAGAGGCTGTACCATTTTACATTCCCACCAGTAATGTATAAGTATTCCTATTTATTCACTTCCTTGCCAAAACTTTTTAAAAAAAAAAATATTAGCCATTCTAGTGCATATGAAATAGCATTTCCTGGTTTTGAGTTGCATTTCCTTAATGGCTAATGATGTTGAGCATCTTTTCATGTGCTTATTGGCTGTAGGTATATCTTACTTGGAGAAATGTCTATTCAAGTCTTTTGCCTATTTCTTAATTGGGTTGTTTGCCTTTTTGTTGTTGAGTTGTAGGTGTTCTTTATATATTCTGAATATCAAATGCTTATTGGATATGTGGTTTCCAAATATTTTCTCCCATTCTGTAGGTTATCTTTTTACTTTCTTGATAAAGTCCTTTGATGCACAGAAGGTTTTAATTTGATGAAGTCACACTTACCTGTTTTTTCTTTAGTATTTCGTGCTTTTGGTGTAAAGTTTAAGAAACCATTGGCTAACATAAGGTACTACAGATGTTTCCCTATGTTTTTTTTCCGAGGCATTTTAGAGTTTTGGTTCTTATATGTAGGTCTTTGGTCCATTTTGAGTTAATTTTTGTATACTGTGTGAAGTATGGGTCAACCTTCATTCTTTTTTTTTTTTTTAAAGATTTATTTTTTATTTATTTATATATCCCCCCTTGCTGCTTGTGCTCGCTGTGTTCATTTGGTTTTGCATTTCTCTGTGTCTGCTTGTCTCCCCCTGCTGCGTCAGCTCACTGTGTGACGGCTTGCCTTCGTGGTAAACCAGAGCCCAACCAATTGAGCCACAGCCAGTTCCCAGCCTTCATTCTTTTGTACATGGATATCCAGTTTTCCCAGAAGCTTTTTACTGAAGAGACTATTCTTTTCCTATTGCGTGGACTTGGAGCCTTGTCAAAAATCAATTGACCATAGATGTGAGGGCTTATTTCTAAACCCTCAAATTGATTCCATTGGTCTATATGTCTGTCTTTATGCCAGTACCATGCTGTTTTTTAAAAACAGTTTATTGAAGTATATCATTCATACATGAACATACATAAACTATAAGTGTTCAGTAAACATCGTGAACTTACAAAACAAACATGCATAACATCATACAGGGCTCCCACATATCACTCCCTCACAAACACCCTGCATTGTTGTGAAACATTTGTTAACAAATCATGTAGGAGCATCGTCAAAGTATTACTACCAACTATAGTCTATATTCCTCCCCTATACATTTTTTAAGGATTTATTTATTTACTTTTATCCATTTTTACCTCCCCCACCCTGTTTTTGCCATTTCTGTGTCCATTCGCTGGGTGACTCTATGTCCATTTCCTGTCCTCTCCTGTCATCCTTCTCCTTCTGTCTTCACTGGGATTCAATCCTTGGAAACTCTGATGTGGGAGAGAGGCTTCCTACTGCCTGCGCCACCTTAGTTCCTGGTTTTTTGGTGTGTCTCATCTTGGCTCTCCCTTGTGTCACTTTCCTGTTACGTCATCATCTTTGTGCGTGGCTCGTGGGGCCTGACGGCGCACCCGTGTATGGGGCCTGGTGGCCCATGCACCTTCTATATATATATATATATATATATATTTTTTAATTTTTACCGGGAGGTCCTGGAGATTGAACCCAGGTCCCTCCATACAGGAGACAGACGCCCAACCACCCGAGCCACATCTGTCCCCCTGCTATATCTCTTAAGGTTGACCAAAGATACCCAAAGTTACAGTCTTTTCCCATACAGGATGGTCATATAATAAATCAGACTTAGTTTGTCACCAGTATTCCAAAAACCAGACCTAGGAAGAAAAACTAGGTCTGGGGACACATGCATGGTTTCTGACATAGCAAATGTTTAACCTACCCTGATTATCACAAAATCAGGACAGCGAGAATATTTGCACATGCTGTTTTGATTACTGTTAGTTTGTAACAAGTTTTTAAATTGAGAATTATGAGTCCTCCAATATTGTTCTTTTTTTTTTCAAGGTGGCTTTTTGCTACTGGGGGCCCCTTATCTTTCCATATAAATTTGATAATCTGCTTTTCTATTTCTTCCAAGAAGGCTGTTGGAATTTTTATTGGGATTATATTGAATCTAAATTGCTTTGAGTAGAAGTGACATCTTAACAATATTTAATGTTCCAATTCATGAACACAGAATGTCCTTCTACTTATTTAAGTCTTCTTTAATTTCTTTCACTGTGTTTTATAGTTTTTCATGTATAAGTCCTTTACTTCCTGGTTAAATTTATTCCTAGATATTTGATTCTTTTAGTTGCTATTGTAAATGGATATATCTATATATCTCTCTATATATATTTCTTATTCAGATTTTTTCAATACTAAATGTATAAAAATACCACTGGCTTTTGCGTGTTGATCTTAAAACCCACCACTTAGCTGCATTTGTTTATTTGTTCTAGTAGCTTTGCTGTGGGTTTTTCAGCATCTTCTATATATAGGATCATGTCATTTGAAAATAGGTAAAATTTTACTTCTTCCTTTCCAGCTTGAATGCCTTAATTTCTTTTTCTTATCTAATTGCTCTGGCTAGAACTTCCAGTACAACGTTGAATAACAGTGGTGATAGTGGGCATCCTTGATTTGTTACTGATTGGGGAAAGCTTTCAGTCTTTCACCATTGAGTGTAATGTTAGCTGTGGGTTTTTCATAAATGCCCTTTAAGGATGTTTCCTCCTATTCCTAGTTTTCGGAGTGTTTTTTTTTTTAATCATGAAGGGTGTAGTATTTTGTTAAATGCCTTTTCTGCATCAATTGAGATGGTCATGTTATTTTTCCCCTTCATTCTACTAATGTGGAAATGGCAATTGATTTTCTTATGTTGAAATACCCTTGCATTCCTGAGATAAATCCCACTTGATTGTGGTGTATAATTTTTTTGATGTGCTGTGGAGTCTGCTAGTGTTTTGTTTAGAATATTTGTATCACTATTCGTGAGGGATATTGGTCTGTAATTTTATTTTCTTGTGATACCTTTATCTGGTTTTTGTATTAGGATGATGCTGGCCTCATAGAATGACTTATGGAGTGCTCCCTCACTTCAATTTTTTGGAAGAGTATGCACAGGATTTGTGTTAATTCTTCTTTGAATTTTTGGTAAAATTCCCTGTGAAGCCATCTAGACTGGGCTTTTCTGTATAGGAGATTTTTGGTTGCCGATTCAATCTCTTTACTTGTTTTTGGTATATTGAGATCTTCTATTTCTTCTTAAGGCAGTGTAGGTAGTTTGGGTGTTTCTAGGAATTTGTCCATTTCACCTGGGGTTATCTAATTTGTTGGCATACAATTGTTCATCCTTTTTATTTCTGTGAGATCGCTAATAATGTTCCCCTTTTCATTTCTAATTTTAGTTATTTGCCCTTTCTCTTTCTCAGTCCTTCTATAGGTTTGTTGATTTTATTGATCCTTTCAAAGAACCAACTTTTGTGTTTTGTTGTTTCTCTGTATTGTTTTTTTATTTTCTATTTCATTCATCTCTGCTGTAATCTTTGTTATTTCCTTCTTTCTGGTCACTTTATGTTTGGTTTGGTCTTCTTTTTCTAATTCCTACATGTGTGAGGTGAGATCTTCTTTTTCAGTATAAGCATTTAGAGCTATAAATTTCCCTCTCAGCACTGCATTTGCTGAATCCCATACATTTTGGTATGTTGTATTTTGTTTTCATTTCCCTCAAGATATTTTCTAATTTCCCTTGTGATTTTGCCTTTGAACCATTAGTTGTTTAAAGGTGTGTTGTTTAATTTCCACGTATTTGTGAGTTTTCCATTTCTCCCACTGTTATTTTCTGGCTTCATCCCTTTGTGGTCAGAGAAGAAATATTGTATGATTTCAGTATTTTAAAATTTATTGTGACCTGTTTTGTGACCTCTCATATAGTCTGTCCTGAAGAATGACCCATGTACACAAAGAGAAGAATGTGTATTCTGCTGCTGTTGGGTGAAGTGTTCTCTATATGTCTGTTATGTCTAGTTAGTTGACAGTATTATTCAAGTCTTCTATTTCTTTATTGATCTTCTGTCTAGATGTTCTATTATTGAAAATAGTGTATCAAAGTCTCCTACTATTAATGTAGAACAGTCTATATCTTCTTCAAATCTGTCAATATTTGCCTCTTATATTTTGGAACTCTCCCGTTAGGTGCATATATATTTATAATCGTTACATCATCTTGTTGAATTGTCCCCTTTATCAGTGTATAGTGACCTTCTTTGTCCTTTGTAAGTTTTCTACTTAAATTCTATTTTATCTGATATTGGTATAGCTACCATAGCTCTCTTTTGGTTACTATTTGCATGGATATTTTTTCCATCCTTTCACTTTTAGTATACTTGTATCTCTGACTTTAAGGTTATCTTTTGTAAACAGTATATAATTGGGTCATACTTTTTTTTCATTCTGCCAATCTGTGCCTTGTATTAGTCAGCCAAGGGGTGCTGATACAAAGTACCAGAAATCTGTTGGCTTTTATAAAGGGTATTTATTTTGAGAGAAGCTTACAGTCCCAGGCCATAAGTTACTTTCCTCACCAAAGTCTATTGCCATGTGTTAGAGTAAGATGGCTGCTGGTCTCTCCGAGGTTTTAGCCTTCCTCTTCCTCATAAGGCTCCATGGTCCCAGTTTCTTCCAATCTCAGCTGTAGGCTGGCATAAGGCTTGTCTCTCTTCCCGGGGCTCATCTTTTTCCGGGCTCAGCTGCTCTGCTCTCTCCACAAGGCCAGATGTAAACTATCAGGTGAATGGTTCAGCTCTCTCCCTGGGCCTCAAGTGTCAAAACCAAGCTCTTGCCTTTGCCGTGTTGTTTCTGTGTTTGTGTCCATCAAGGGAGCAGGGACTTAACTTCCTACTGACATGGCTGAATCAAAGTCCTACTCTTAATTTAATCAAGTAATCTGAATTTAATATAGTCAAAGGGTATCACGCCCAGAGGAACAGACCAGTTTACAAACATAATCAATATATCTTTTTGGAATTCATAAATAATATCAAACTGCCACATGCCTTTTTTTTAACATTTAAAAAAATAGCAACACTTTTTAAAATTTTTATTTTATTTATTTGTCCCCACCCATGCCTTTTGAATAGAGAGTTTAATCAAAGTAACTATCGATACCCTTTTTATTTCCTCCTGTGCATATTTTTCAGATATTTTCTTTGTGGTTAACATGGGGCTTGAATTTAACATCCTAAATCTTGAACAATCATGTTTGATTTGATACCAATTTAATTCCAATAGCATACACAAACTATGTTCATGTACTCCTTCATCTGCCTACTGTTTTCTTGTACTTGTTACAAATTACATATTTATAAATTTTATGTGCAAGACCATAGATTTATCTTTACTTTTTATTTTAGAAACTGTATGAAGTAAAAAGTGGCATTACATACCAAAATTACAGTACAATAGTATTAGAATTTATCATTACTCATGGTTTCCTTTACTGGCGATCTTCATTTCTTTATGCCACTTTGATCTACTATCTAGTGTGCTTTCCTTCTAATCTGAAGAACTCTCTTTACCATAGCTGTAGCAGTTTGGCAGTTTGATGTAATTATGAATTCCAAAAATAGATATTGGATCATGCTTGTAAACTGGTCTTCTAATCTGGGCATGATGAAGTTATGATTAGGATGTTAACTGGGCCATATCAGTAGGGCGCTGAGTTGAGTGGGAATCAAATATAAAAGGCCTGGCAAAGGGCCCGGCTAGATAGCTCAGTGGATAAGAGCGCGCTGGGGTACCACAGGGGAACTCTCCGAGCGGGCAGACGGCCTTGAGAAAGGCAAGCTGCCGTGGGTGGGGCAGAGCCGCCGTGGGCAAGGCAAAAAGCCGCCACGGGCAGGGCAGAGCCCCCACGGGCATGGCAAAGTCACCCGTGAAAAGCGGAGCTGCCGCCCGCGAACCGCGGAAGCCGGGCAGCCTGCAAAAAACATGGAGGACTGCTGCCCGCAAAACATGGAGTGGAGCCTCCCGTAAAAACGGAATGGAGCCACCCTCTAACAGAGCGAGCTGCCACCCCAGAGGGCCGACTCGGCGCGTCGCCGCAAAGACGGGGGGAGACAAGAAGCAGACATAGAAAAACACAGAAGAATGTACACACAGCAAGAGCAAGCAGAAAGGGGGGCGGGATATGTAATAAATAAAAATCTTTAAAAAAAAAAAAAAAGGCCTGGCAAAGAACAGTGTTGGAGAAGTTTTGATGTTGGAGTTCTGGTGAGGAAGGAGAGAAGGCCCCGGGATAGAGACAAGCCATTCGCCTGAGAGTTCACAGCTGGCCTTGTGGAGAGAAGCAAAGCCTAGAGAGCCTCATAGTCTATAGCTGACCTTGTGGAGGAAACAGAGGAGCTAAGCCCGGAGAGAAACACAGCCCCAGGAAGAGAGGAACCCAAGAAGCCTGAACCCTGGCAAACGTCGGCAGCTTACTTGCTCCAACACATGGCAACGGACTTTGATAAGGGAAGAAGCTTACACTTTAGGGCCTGGTAACTGTGGACTTCTACCCCAATAAATACCCTTTATAAAGACCAACCAATTTCTGGTATTTTGCATCAGTACCCCTTTTGGCTGACTAATACAATAGCTTTTAAGGCAAGTCTTCTGGTAATGTACTTCCTTAGCTTTTGTTTATCTGGAAACATCTTAATCTCTCCCTCATTTTTGAAAGATAATTTTGCCTGATAAAAGATTCTTGTTTGGCAGTTTTCTTTCTTTCTTTGAATTTATCCTCTTGGTGGTTTGTTGCGCTTCTTGAATGTATATTAAGATGTTTAAGAAAGAAAAAGAAAAACAGACTTATGTTTTAAGGGAGGTTCTGTAACAGGGAGCCTAAAATACTATAAAAATATTAAAAACATTATGAAGTTATTTTTAATTTTATAAGGGTGACATGATCTTGGATGATATAGTTCCAGCATTTCATAGATATCCTTTATTTTTGTTCTTTTCTGTCACAGTAGAATATACAATTGATTTACTTAAAGTCCAGTGAGCATTTCATGGAGGTTACTGATTATTTCCATCTTTATATTAATTATATTAAATTTACAAGACCTGCATTTCTTACCACTTGTGTTAACACTTTGATTTTTCTGTTTTCCTGTTTACCAAATAAGAGGAAATGCAATATAAAATCGAATAATATAAACTTCTATACAAAGATTGTGATGTTAGCTAGCATGCGGTATCAACGCAGATCTCAAAATACTTGTTTGTCAGCTGATGTTCAAAAGTCCAAATTTTATAATATTTTGGATGGTTTAGGGGTGTCAGGTTACATATGAAAGTCTAATGTCTGTCTTTTTTATTAGAGCCATCCTAGTGGGAATGGTATCTCATTGTGGATTTCTTTATATAACAGCTTTATTGATATATAACTCACATACTATACAAGTCATTCTTTTAAGGTACACAACTCAGTGGTTTTTAATATGTTCAGAGAGTTGTACAACTATTACCACTATCAAATTCCGAAACATTTTCATCAACTCAGAAAGAAACCCTATACCCATTAATAGTCACTTCCCATTCACCACCCTGCTTTTTGCTTCCCCTGTCCTATAACTACTAATTTACTTTCTGTCTCTATGAATTTTCCTATTGTGGACATTTCATAGAAATAGAATCATACAATATGTAGTCTTTTGTGTCTGGCTTCTTTCACATAATAAAATGTTTGCAGGTTCATCTATTTTCTAGTATGTATTAGTACTTCATTCCTTTTTATAACTGAATAATATTACATAAGATGGCTAGACCACATTTTGTTTATCCATTCATCAGTTGATAGATATTTGGATTGTCTCCACTTTTTGGCTATTATGAATAATGTTGCTATGAATATTCACATACACAATTTTGTGTAGACGTATGTTTTCATTTATCTTGAGTTTATGCCTATGAGTGTAATTGCTGGTCATATGCCAACTCTATGTTTTAACTTTATGAATAACTGTTGTACCATTTTACAATCCACCAGCAATGTATGAGGGTTCCAATTTTTTTGCATCTTCATCAATACTTGTTATTATCTGTCTTTTTAATCTTAGCCATCCTAGTATGTGTGAAGTGGTATATTATTGTGATTTTGATTTTCATTTTTCTAATAACTAATGACTTTGCACATCTTTTTATGTGCTTATTTCCCATCTGGATTTTCTTTGGAGAAATGAATATTCAAATTCTTTCCTCATTTTTAATTGGGTTGTTTGTCCTTATATTATTGGGTTGTAAGAGTTCTTTACATATTTTGAATTCAAGTCCTTATTTGATATATGACTTGCAAATATTTTCTCCCATTCCATGGGTTGTCTTGATGGTGTCTTTTGAAGCACAAAAGTTTTAAATTTTGATGAAATATAATTTATATATTTTTATTTTGGTTGCTTATACTTTTGGTATCATATTTAAGAAATGTTACTTAATCCAGGGTCACAAAATTTACACCTATGTTTCCTAAGAGTTTTATGGTTTAGGTTTTTCCACTTAAGTCATTGATCCATTCTGAGTTAATTTTTGTATATAGTGTGAGGTAGGGGCCCAGATTCATTCTTTTCCATGCAGATATCCAATTGTTCCCATTTGTTTAAGAGACTGTTCTTTCTCCCATTGAGTGTCTTGACACTCTTGTTGAAAATCAACTGACCATAAATATATGGATTTATTTCTGGACTATTCTGTTCCATTGATCTATATGTCTATTCTTATGGCAGTACCGCATTGTCTTTGTAGTAAGTTGTTTTTTTTTTTAGAAGGTACCAAGGATTGAACCCAGGACCTTGTACATGCAAAGCAGGTGCTCAACCACTGAGCTATACCTGCTCCCCATGTAGTAAGTTTGGAAGCTGGTCATTATGAGTCCTCCAACTTTGTTCTTTTTCAAGATTGTTTTGACTATTCTGGGCCTCCTGCATTTCTATATGAATTTGAAGATCAGCTTGTCAATTTCTGCAAATTTTTTCCTTCATTTTATACTTAATTTTTCAAATATAAACGGTTACTGAACATGTAAAAGTTGGCCCAAACACTAGAGATAAATGTTTTGAATGGGATAAACATGTAAAATAGCTTTTATAGCTATGATTATATTATATAAGAACATATCAAATTACAGTAGAATATATTATATCATAGTTTCATCCATAACAAGGGCCTCAAAAGTAAGCTTTGTATATTCACTTAGTACTACTAGTTTCGAAAAAATTATTAGTCCTTATATTCAGGGAAAAATATTTAATTTCTCTATCAAATTCCAGTATTACACAGAGAAGATGGCATAGTGAACTGGTTGAACTGTAGAGTCAGACTGGCTCAGCTCAAATTGTGACTTTAGAACTTATTAATTGTGTGGCCTTGAGCAAGTTACTTAACCTCATATATAAAATGGGGATAATAGTAACTGCTGATACAGCCCTGTGTGAGGATTAAGAGAGAACATAGATGCAAAACATTAGAAAAATGCCTGGCACAAGTAAGTACTCAGTAAATGTTAGCCTTTTAAAACTCTTGTCAAGATTTTATTCAGGGGGCCGGCTGTAACCCAGTGGATAGGGCACCAGTTCACCACATGGGAGGCCCTGGATTCGGTTCCTGGGGGCCTTTCCAAGCGGGCAGACCGCCTTGAGAGGGCAAGCCGCTGTGGGTGGGGCAGAGCCACTGTGGGCAGGGCAAAAAGCTGCCACGGGCAGGGCAAAGCCACCACGGGCAGAGTAGAGCTGCCTGCAAGCGGGGCAAGCCGCCTGCGTGGTGAGCTGACTCGGTGCGTCACTGCAATGGGGGGAGACAAAGCAGACACGGAAGAATGCAAAAATGAACACAGCAGGAACAAGCAGAAAGGGGGGGATATGTAACAACAACAAAAAAGATTTTATTCATCTTTGTCTTAAGATTTGAAAAGGCTTTAAGAATATCCTGGTTCTTTTTATTTTTCAGTTAGTGTTTTAGTTTGCTCCCAATATACCAGAAATTGCTTGGGTTTTACAATGGGAATTTATTAGGTTAAAATCTTACAGTTCTGAGGCTGTGAAAATGTCCAAATCAAGGCATCATCAGAAATGCTGTCTCACTGAAGCTTGGCTGCTAACAGTCCTTGACTACTGCCACATGGCAAGATACAATTGTGGCTCTGCTGGTCTTAGTCTCTGCCTTCTCCTCCAGGCTTACTTTCTCACCAAGCTCAGCTGTGGGTGATCAGGCATATGGCTTTGTCTCTTTTACCTTCTTGGGGACCACTTTCTGTGCCTCTGTATACTGGTAATTCTAGCCTCTGGCCTCTGGGACCTCTCTCTCAGCCTCTTGGGGTTTCTCTGTCTCTGCATCTTTTTCTGTGTGTCTGTGGCTTTTTAGTCCTCTGTTTATAAAGGACTCCAATAAGAGGATTAAGACCCACCCTGGATCCTGCAATCTAATCAAAGGCCCTTAACCAAAGCAATCTAATCAAATGGTTCCTTAGTTGAATCTAATCAAACATCCCATCTACAATGTGTTTACAGGCACAGGAATGGGTTTGCTTTAAGAACAAGATTTTCTGGGGTCCACAAAAGACTCAAACCTGCACAACTAGTATTTTTTAAACAAGAATTTAAAAAGAAAAGAAAAACTATCTTAAAGCCCCTTAATTCAGTTCCAGTGTTTATTGAATGTCTGCAAAGCACTTAACTCAGGGAGATTAGAAATTTACTTAAGAATGGGCCAAATACATAAAAAATTGTCACCCATGGTAGAGGAAGAGAAGACTTTTAATAGAAGTTCTACAAAGTAAAATGATATTTAGTTTCAAAAGAGAGCTCTGATTATGAGGATTAGGGAAGTCTTCCTGGAGGAAATGGCATTTGAAGTGACCCTTAAGGGTCTGGTAGTATTTATATGCAGGCAGAAATGAAATATTGTTTGGAATACTGTTTTAGTCTTCTAGGCTGCTGAAGGCAATATGCTGGGAATAGGTTGGCTTTTATAATGGGAATTTTTTAGCCTACAGACTTATAGTTCTAAGTCTGTGAAGATGTCATCATAAGTGATGCTTTCTTCCTCAAGTCTGGCTGCTGGTGATCCTGGACTCCTCTGTTACATGACAAGGCACATGGTGGGTCTGCTGGTCTCTCCCTTCTCTTCCAGGTTTCATTGATTTCAGCTTCTGGCTTCTGTGGTTTTCTCTGAATTACATTCTTTTATAAAGGACTCCGGTAAGAGGATTGAGACCACCTTGAGCCACACCTTAACTCAAGTAACCTAATCAAAAGGCCCTTCACGGAAGTAACCTAATTAAAGGGCCCTACTTACAATAGGTTTAATAGGTTTATACCCATAGGAATGGATTAGCTTTAAGAACATGATTTTCTTGGGTCTGAGTATCTTCAGACTATCATAGCTACTAAGAAGGAAACAGCAAAAAGATCAGAGACAGGGTCCATGGGTATGTGTTTCTAGATGAAAGTGGGGTTGGGGTGGGGGTCTATCCCCAAACATCACATTTGTAAGCGCATGTGGGTAGTTTGGTTATTGTGCTCCTGGCATTTATTAAGGGATTGAGATATGGATGGTAAATATCTTGCAATGATGTGGATAGGGGAGTGGTTGATAAGAATGAAATACATGTTGAGGCCATATTACTGAAGGCCTTTATTGTCATGGTGAAATTTATACTTACTTAGGTAGATGTCTGGGAAAGAAACAGGAGGGAAGATTCTGTGAAGGAAGAAGTATAGGGTATTGTAATGGTTTGACAGTTTTATTTAATTATGAATTCCAAAAATATAAATTGGATTATGCTTGTAAACTGATCTGTTCATCTGGGCACGATTAAGTTATGATTAGGGCGTTAACTGCCACGTCAGTGGGACGTTGAGCCCCACCCCTCAGTGGGCGTGGTCTCAAGTATAAAAGGCTAGACAAAAGGCAGCAGAGATGAGAGAAGCAGATTTGAAGAAGCAGCTCTGATGTTGGAGAGAAGCGCTCCAGGAGAAAACAAGTGAGCCGTTCACCCGATAGTCTTACAGCTGGCCCTGTGGAGAGACGCAACGCGTGGAGAGCCTCATGGTCTACAGCTGAACTTGTGGAGGAAACAGAAGCTAAACCCAGAGAGAAACGCAGCCCCGAGAACAGAGGAACCCAGAAGCCTGAACCCTGGAGACGTCGGCAGCTGTCTTGCTCCAACACGTGGACCTTGGTGAGAAGAGCTTTATGCTTTGTGGCCTGGTAACTGTAAGCTTCAACCCCAAATAAATACCCTTTATAAAGACCAACCAATTTTGGTATATTTCAAAAGGCACTCCTATGGCTGACTAAAACAGGTATAGAGTCAGAAGAACTGGGGTTCAGTTCTAATACTTCAAAATGTAAAGATTTAAAATTAGAAGATGATTTCTCAAGCCCTACTCTTAGGGTCTGTTTGATCCAGATATAATTCTGTGGATTCTAGTGATGAAGTTAGTGAATTTAGATGGGACTGAGGAAGAGTAGGTCTTTTGATTCAAGGCTTCTTTTTTTTTTTTTTTTTTAAGATTTATTTACTTACTTTTATTCATTTTTAACCCCCCTCCCTTTTTTGCTGTTTTGTGTCCATTCGCTGGGCAATTCTCTGTGTCCGTTTCCTGCCCTCTCCTCATCCTTCTCCTCCTGTCTTCATCGGGATTCGATCCTGGGAACCTCTGATGTGGGAAAGAGGCATTCTACCACCTGTACCACCTCATTTCCTGTTTTTTTTTGGCACGTCTTGTCTTGGCTGTCCCTTGTATCACTTTCCTGTTAGGTCATCATCTTGCTGTGTGGCTCGGTGGGCACTGGCACGCCCGTGCGCAGGGCCTGGCAGCCTGCACGCCTTCTATATTTTTCTTTATTTTACCGGGAGGTCCCAAAGATCAAACCCAGGTCCCTCCATATGGGAGATGGACACCCAACCATTTGAGCCACATCTACCGCCGATGCTAGGCTTCTTAATCTGGCAGACCCATGGATAGAATTCAGGGATCCTTGAACTTGGATGGAAAAAATCACTCCTGTGTAATGAAACATAGTATTTACTTCCATTAAGAATGTATGCAACAGGGGGCTGGCTGTGTAGCCCAGTGGATAGGGCGCCAGTACACCACATGGGAGGCCCCGGGTTCGGTTCCCGGGGACCTCTCTGAGCGGGCAGACCGCCTGAGAAGGCAAAGCCACTGTGGGCAGGGCAGAGCCACCACGGGCAGGGCAAAGCCGCCACGGGCAGGGCAAAAGCTGCCATGGGCAGGGCGAGCCGCCTGCGAACGGAGCAGAGCCACCTGCGAATGGAGCAAAAAGCCGCCCGCAAACGGAGCAAAAAAAGCTGCCTGGGAATGGAAGCAGACCCGCCCACAAGTGGGGCAAGCCGCCTGTGCAATGGCGTCGCTGCAGTGGGGGGGAAACAAAGCAGACATAGAAGAACACACACAGCAAGAGCAAGGAGAAAAGGGGAGGGATATGTAACAAAAAAAAAATGTACACAACAAAGCACATAAGTATCAACAGTCCCTGGGCCTTTGTTACCAATAGAAATGATAGATACTTTCCTGTCACATTATAGTTAATGCAGATATCTTGAAATATTATTTACATTGTTTTGAAATTATGGTAGGACTTGAGGCTAAGATTTATTAATGTGTTAATAAAGATATTTTAATATGATTCCTTTTGTAATCCTATATATTTTCATTTACATTTAAAAACATTTTTCTAATAGGTCCATAGGCTTTACCAGACTACCAAAGGATTTAAAATGAGGAAGTGGGAGAAATGGAGTGATACCAGGTTGTGCTAATGGTAGACAGAGGAGAATTTCAGATTGAAAACTGAATGTGGAACATTTTTAGTGTTTGAAGTAGATGACATGAGCATCAGTAGGAGAGGCTGTGAAGTGATGAGAGAGCCAGCATCAGGAATTTGGCATTTGAGTCAGAGGGATTTAAATGGAAAGGGGAATCTCTCTGCTGGTTGAGTTTAGGAGGGAATTAGTATTGGCAGAAAAAATAAAAGTGATACAGGATTAGTGATTGCAAAACTTATGAATGTCTTAGAAAAATGTTCTTAAATGTAAATGAAAACACATCAGAATATAAAAGGAGTGGTTATTAAAATATCTTTATTGACATATTAATAAGCCATAGCAGCAAGTCCTACCATAATTTCAAAACAGTGTAAATAAACTTTCAAGATATTTGTAATGACAGCGATGATACCAATGGCAACAACTGTTATTTATTGGGCACTAACTAAATATTTATTTTCCAAATATTATTAATTAAACTAAATAATTAGTTGGATGGGGATAAAAGCATGGAGGCTGTGGAAAGGAAGCCTTTAATCTGGTCAGAATTTTGGAAAACAGGGATTAAAGACACTGGCAGTCTGGGTAATAGGGTGGAGGGGTTAAAGAAGAGATGAGGTAGCACTTGAAAAAGATTTATTTATTGTTTATTTACATTGGAATCGGGTGCCTATTGTTTCAGTAACTGCTATAAAGATGGGAAGTTTATGTAACATGTTCCTTTCCTCTCTTCCATTCTTGTGGAAGTATATCTTGCCTGTCCTGAGGTGAGGAGCCTGATCTTAGTAGCCTTGAGAAGTGACATTTTGAGCCTTCTCTTTGCCTGGCCTTCAGACCCCAATTTTCCAGACTACAATTGAGAAAGACCTTTTGTTACTGTACAATAAGGGGAAAACACCCAGTAGTATAAAACAGACTGAGGACTTTGCAAAATATAGCAAGTTCATGTCTGCTAATATGTTATTTGGCCTCCCTAGTTTAAGTAGTGATTTGTTGTCTTCATGCTAATACAAATTCTTGTATTAATAGGAGCATGGCCCTGGGTTTCTTCATCCGCCTGGGAAAAAATTACTGTTTGATGGTAAACAAAGAACAGAAGAATTGATTCACTGTACTCATTTTATAAAAAGATGGTATGAAGCAATAATGGAATAATTTTAATTGTAACTGTCTAACACTTGGAATCAGTAAGATCGTTTGTGTTCTGTTTTTAGGAAATGGAGTATTAAAGAGTACATAGTACATTAGAAATGCAAAACATGACCGCATGTTCTCAGGATTTTGTCAGTGTTACATGAAAGAGCACTTGTATTGGGATGCTCGACTCTGAGGGTATTCTCTGTTTAGCGTGTATTTACAGAGATGTATGAATATTTGATTAATGAGTCATGGTCTCTGGAGAAATTTAATAACTGTATTGCTGTACAAAGCCAGGCCCTTAACTGTTAACACAGCTGCCAATAGTGTCATTGACACTGTGGCCCTTTCTGAATCTAATATATTCTGTGGAGTAAATTCCTTGGTTAAAAAGGGATCTTTGAGAGACATTATTCAGTTATCTGTTTTGAACTTTACTCAATTTACAGACTCAGATTTGTAAAGATTTTTCCAATGAAAACAAGCAGTGATAGGTAACTTAAAAATGACCATTTTTACAATTACTTTCACTTAAAAATGACCATTTTTACATTTACTTTTCCTTGAAATTAGTTGAAAAGTCATTGATAAAATAATAAAAAGCAGTTGATTATCCTCTTGAGGATTATCTGATGGGAATTCAGTAATAATTTTTGCCTTACTCATCTTATAAGAAATATCCATAAGAAGTAGAAATATATATTTGTTACTTAGATATGTAGATCTCATTTGTATTTGAATGCAGTAATCTAAATTCTTTATTAAACATAATTTAATGCTATTCTAAGAATAATTGAAGGCTAATTTATCCTTTCCTTATCTATTTTTTAAAATATCTATAAAGAAATCAATTCTAACTTTCAAAGTTAGGTAGGATTTTAGTAATGTTACCTCGGTTTAACTGCTTGAGTAACAGGGAGAAATGTCAAAAAAAGATAAATTTAGTGCAGGAGCTTTCGCTGGAAGCTGTAACTGCAGGTTAGAATTATCCATGCTATGCAGAATTTCCTGCAACACTTCTCCTTAGGGCCACAATGCATTACAGCAGACGTATAATGAAGCTGCTATAAAATCTCTGGTAATTAAGGGGGATTTGACAGTAATTGCAACAGTGAATCAACTTAATTATTACCTGCTTCAAAGAGATCTAACCTGATGTTATAATCTAACCTTTTCTACTTTTAAAATGGGAGATTAAACAAGTATATGTAGTATTTTAAGAATTGAATCTGTTGAGATAGAATTGTATTAATATACTTCTAATATACATTTTATGCACATGTACACATCAATTTTCAAGAACTAGCATTTGGCTCTCAGTGATCTATTAAAGTTATTTGGTATGCTATGGAAATTGAACCAGACCCCCATCTCTGATTCAAGTCAGCTTCTTCCCAAGCCACAAACAGACCCTGATTGTGGTTAACATGACTTCCACAACATAAAACAGGCAACTTTCTTAATATTAGAATGTAAAGAAAAGGAATACCAAAATTATTATGGTATACATTTAGGTAGAACATCTCTTAGAATCTTAAAATCTCATCTAAAGCTATAAGTAAGCTGATATGGAGGTGAAGATTTAGACTCTTTTTTAAAAAGATTATTTATTTAAATTTATTTATTTAACTCAAACTAGGTGATTTCTATTTGATAAACAACAAAACAAGGCTGTGGAAAGAAGTTGGAGTTGTTAGCCAAAGTAATAATTTTTATTTACACAGCTGGCATAGAAAGTTGAACAAAACAGGCAAGCTTCCTGCTCTCATGGAGCTCTCACATTCTAGTTGTAATTTCTATTTATTGAATGCTTACTATTTGTGACAGTTTGAAATTCTTTTATGATTCCAAAAAAGGGAAAGATTGTTTTTGAACTAATCCATTTCTGGGGTGTGAGACCCTTTTGATTGGATTATGTCTGCGAGGCTTGACTCAGATTGAGTCTCTGTTCTCTTGCTAGGTCTCATGAAAATGGAGACATAGAGAGAGAGACACACACGGATAAAGGAAGCCCCATTTTTTATCCTGCCATGTGAGACAGAATTCTGCTGCCTACAGCTGCAGAATAGCAGAGAAGCCCTGAGAGGCTGAGAGAGGAGACCTGGAAAGAGACAAGCCATATGCCTGGTTGCCAACAGCTGAGCTCTGGGAGTTGGTAGATTCTAGAGGGGAAGGCAGAGACTTTGGTAGAGATTGGTGGCCATCTTGCTTAACCACATGGCTGCTAACTTTGGTGAAAATGCGTCTCTAATGGTGGCTTGATTTGGACATTTTGCAGCCTCAGAACTCTAAGCTTTTACCCCCAAAATTCCTTTTATAAAAGCCAACATTTCTGGTACTTTACATTGGTGGCCTTGTGGCAAACTAAAACACTATTCTAAACCCTTTATATGCATTATCTCATTTTTTATGCCATAAACAAGAATCTGTATTGTAGAGAAGAAACTTGAAGTTCAGAAACATTAAGCAAATTGCAAATAGCTACCCAGCAGGTAAATTATACACTCAGGATTTCAAACTCAGATCTGCCTGATTCCATAAGTGGTTGAAACCACCAAGTTTTGGAATTATCTGTGAATTTAAATGAACAATATTGCTACTTTCCTAGATG
The DNA here is from genome assembly GCA_004027955.1 of Chaetophractus vellerosus. Lineage (NCBI taxonomy): Eukaryota > Metazoa > Chordata > Mammalia > Cingulata > Chlamyphoridae > Chaetophractus > Chaetophractus vellerosus. The sequence continues at coordinate 543 of PVKH010010532.1, read as the reverse complement.
TTACAGGTGAAAACTAACTTTAGCATAGTTTGCTATAATAATGCAACAAGGTAGAGAGCCCTAGGTTATGTTTCTTGTTAATTCATTAATCATACTTATGCGACACATTAATATCCTGTTAAGCCTAAACCCAGAAGTTAACAGGGTTCTATGAATACCCCCTTGAAATATATCAGCAGTATTTCACTAAGCAGCATTTTCAGTGTCAGACATAACATAGGAACCAGTGAGTTTTGAAGCTATTATTTCCCATGCTAAATCTTACCTTCTCTTAGACCCTTTTAGGTTTTTTCTACAAGCAAAACTTGTACTATCTTCTTCTTCTTCTTTTTTTTTTTTACAGGGTTAGCAGTGGGTTATTTATTTATTTATTTATTTATTTATTTTATATATATATATATTTTTAGGATACATTGATTACATAAATGTTACACAGAAATTTTAGGAGTACCCATATGCCACCCTCCCACACCTCCCACCACCTCCCACCTATATCTCCTTCATCAGTGTGGCACAACGCCTTTGATAGATATACACATTTTG
>PVKH010010531.1:0-18195 GCA_004027955.1 Chaetophractus vellerosus | reverse complement strand
TATTCGGGCTGCTTCATGCAAAAATCCTCTATTTCTTTTCATTACATCTCAAATATTTCCTTTATTACCTCATCCTCTACTTCTATACCAGACAAAGAAGCTTCTTTCCCTATAAATGTAACTGCCTGCTCTGCCTATGTTTTCAATCCAAGCTCTTCTCATTTGGAACTAAATCTTGTTCCATAATCATCTTTTCTCTTTTGAGTTTTCAGTTACTCTCATAAACTCATTCCTTCCTCTCAGCTACCTAATATGCTCAGTAATCATATAATGAAAACAAAAAGTCCCCAAATTTTCTCTTCCCTTTAACTCCTGTAGATTATTGGCATCTCCCTTATTTTCACCTACAGACTTCTACATGCTCTATTTGCTGTCTCTACTCTCATCATTTTACTACCTGAAAAATTCCATTTTTTACCTTCTTCCTTCATTATCCTACCTACTCAGATGTCATCAGCAACTGCCTTATTTCTAAATATAATAATAATTACCATTATTAATAACACAGTTTTTTTCCTGGCATTGTTAAGGGCTTCCTTTTTCTTTACACATTCTCAATCCTCAGCTTAATTGATGTTGTATTTTATCTGATTGTCTCCTGTTCCTTTGATTGCTTCTTTCTCTGAATTTCATCTCTCATTGTTTTTTTAAAAGGGAATTCTCTAACTTCTCCTTTCTCCTCATTATTGTACTTTGAGAATTCATCAACTCATAGTCTAAGAATCACCTTGGTATAGAGGGCCTTTGACTATTCTTCTCTCATTTCTGATTAACATATTGACCCCTGTATCTTTCAAACATAAAAGTAGATATATTTTTCCTGTTTTCTTAACATTAACATATCTAAATTCTTCTCTCCATATTATTCTTCACTCCTGATATTATTTTTCCAGTATTTATTTCCTCATTTCAAATCATTCGAGTCTTTTAATCTTTTATTCTTTTTTCTCCCTGTTATTCAAATTGAGCAATGTCTATAGATCTATCTTCAAATTCACTGACTCTCCTGCCAAATCCAGTCAGTGTTTAAGCCATATAGTGATTTTTTTTAAAAAAAGATTATTACAAATTTTAGTTCTACAATTTTTATTTAGTGCTTTAAAAATAATTTTAATTTCTTTTCTGATATTACTTATCTGTGCATGCATTGGGATCATATTTTCCTTTAATTCTTTGAACAAAGCTATAATACCTGCTTAAAATCCTTGAATGCTAAATCCAGTACCTAGACCAGCATGAGTTTAGTTTCTCTTCACTCTGAGCCACAGTTTTGCATGTATGTGTGTTTAAATTAGGGAAGTTGCCATTTTACAGAAAAATCATGCAGAAAGTACAGAGTTCACTTATACTTATCACCATATACACAGTTTTCCTCATTATTAACACTTTACCTTAGTGTGGATTACAGTTTTTGTTTCCTTGCAAATCTACTGATTTTCATATTATACTGGACATGGTGGATGACATGTCAGAGATTCTGGACTTTATCTTCCTCTGGAGACTGTTGGCTTTTGTTCTATTATACCATTTAATTATTGGATGATCACCTTAAATTTACGTAGGCTTGGTTTTACACTTTGTTAGAGCAGATTTTTGGAAAGCCCAAGGTGTTTTCCAAGTCTCTATGTCTTGACATAACTAACCTCTAAACTCTTTCTCTCCTGCAGATCTTTTAGGGCTTGGTTTTAAGATTTGCTAAGGAACATAAAAAGTAGGCCTTGGGACTCTAGAGACATCCAGACACTATAGGCAGGGTAGACAGCTCAGGAGTTTGGCACCCTTCCAGTGGGCCCTACTTTGGAATTTATGCCCCCCAGTGTGATAGAGTTGGATTCAGTTTTGGTTCCCCTACACATGGCTCTTCTGCCCCTTCTATTTGAACCAGTGGTTACTAGAGTTGATAGCTGTATGTCCAAGAGACTTAAATCTTTGGACTGTCCATGTGCCAGTTGGGCCCTGAATCTCAACAGAGTTGCAGCACCTACCCTCCAGTTCATTGGACTCACCCAGGACAATTAACAAGGAGTTAATGATGGACAATGCCCATTCCAAGTAACAGAGAGAGTCTGCACTGCGAACAAGATACTCCCATCCATCTGCCCCATCTGGGATCTAAGCTCTCTCAATGGTGGGCATAACCATACCAGTATCCTCAGGATTGGAGAATGAACAAAGGACTAGAGTACACTTACTGGTATTCTATTATAGACTTACTGTGATTCCAGCAATGGAAGAACTTATCACTGATATGGAGGCAGTGGCCACTGGGGGTTCAGAGGGGAGGGAGAGGGAAAAACAGGTGTATTTTCAGGACTTGGGAATTGTCCTGAATGACATTGCAATGACAGATACAGGCCATTATATATCTTGTCATAACTTACAAAATTGTGTGGGAGAGAGTGTGAACTACAATGTAAACTATAATCCACACTTAGTAGCAATGCTCCGAAATGTGTTCCTCAATTGTAACAAATGTACCACACTAATGAAAGATGTTGTTAATGTGGGAAAATGCAGGAAGGTTAGGGAGCAGGGCATATGGGAATCCCCTATATTTTTTTGTAACATTTATGTAATCTAAGAATCTTCTAAAAACATTAAAAAAGTATATTAAAAAAAAGTAGGGCTTGGTTCCACTGCGTGGTTCTTAGTCTAGAAGCACTAACTTTCTTGTGTTTTAGCTATATGCTTTAGGTGGTAGTGAAGAATTAATGTGGTATTTTTATTTTGGCTCACCAGAACTACAATATTACCCCCTGCACTGCTTGATCTCTAATATCTCTTTGCACTTTTAACCCATAGCAGCTTGTCCCTGATAAGCTTCAAGTAGTCTTGCCTTTTGTATGTGCAGTTCATCCCTCTGTCAAGGACTATGGGATATCTCCACATGGAATTCTGGGTCTCATTGTCTGTACAATTCTCTCCTCTCAGGTACTCTGACCCACATACTCTAGTCACTTCATCTACCATGAACTCTGATCCTTGCATCCTGTTCTGCTAAGGAAGAGGCAGAAACATTAAATGCTATGCAGAGGCAGTTTCATTAAATGTTTTGCTAAGGAAGAGGCAGAAACTTTACATGCTGTGCAGAGGCAGTTTTATTAAATGTTTTGCTAAGGAAGAGGCAGAAACTCTAAATGCTATGCAGAGGCAGATTTATGCAATCAAATGAGTTTCAGGTTATATTAAATGATTATAACAATTGAGCAATCACAAAAAATAAAAGTAATTAATTAAAGACATAGGAAAGAATGAAAGTACGTACAACCACTCACCAAATCGGGAGAAATTCAACATCTGAACTCTCATGTGACCGGGGGCCCCTTTGTGGCTGATCAGAGTCCTGATTGGAAAAATGGTCCCAGGCTGGGCGTCCCCTCCTGGTTGAGTTCCAACTGGCAACTTAGGGACCATCCCTTTTAAGGGGTTCCGAACCTCAGAACTCCAAAGAGTCTTGAAACCCGTGAGGAGTGACCTCATTGAAAGTAACTGAATCCATCGAGCGGGGAGCAGCCAGCACTCCACAGAGCGACACCGTGACTTGAGTCTTTGTTCTGTTCTATTTATGGTATGCTGAACAGGAACATAAAGGTTTTCAGCTTTTAGTTTTACAGGGGATACAAACAGAATATGTAAATATCACATTTGATGACTTGCTCCTTCTAAACATTTGTTTTTGGGGTAATGGATGATGGGGTTGCCTGCATAGCAGCATTATAACATTCCAAAGGACAAAGGACAAGTTAACCATACACAATTCTAGGCTAAAACAACAAAGACTATTGATTAGAAAGCTAATGAATTCACAATTCTTAATAATAATTTTCTTGTAGTACATCACATCCCCAGCTCAGTGGGGTTTCTGTGTTCTGCTTTGACTCCCGTTCACTGTTGTGCAATTGGGAAATTGTCCCCAGATGAGGTGGGTTTTGTAGGTTTCACTTCATGACTTTCCCTTCTCTCAGGGATCATAAGCTTTCACTGACTGTAGTCCAATGCCTGAAAATAGTTGCTTTATGTGTTTTTCAGAACAGGACAATTAGTTTGGCACTAGTCATTCCATCATAGCCAGAAGCAAAAATCCAAGTCTTTCCATTTTGAAACCTTAAAGTCTTCTGTCACTCATTCCACATCTTCCACTTCATACAAATTCTCATTCTTTTTCAGTGCTGTTTCTGTCTAGTCCCTCATTTCTGTGATCAGTTGCCATCATCCTGAGATTTTCATTCCCCAAAATCTCCATGAGTGCAATACTTTTCAAATCAGAATCCACTCCTGATATACTTCTTTGAGCATGTCATTGGCTTATATAAAATCTTTACTGATTACTCCTCAATCTAACCCTAAAAGACCTATGGCTTTATCTCCTACTTTGATTTGTACCATAGTTGCTAAAATACCTATATGTGTTATTCCTTGATTTTGCTTATATTGTTACTTCCATAGAGTGCTTTGATTCTTGAAAATTATTTTTTAACAAAATATTTACTGTGTCTAAGGAGGAGCAGTTACCATGCTAGTTTATAGGATTTCAGGACAGAGTCCATAACATTATGGAACTTACAATTTAGTGTGTGTGTATGGGGATAGATATTGAAGAAAAAGGGCCCGGCTAGATAGCTCAGTGGATAAGAGCGCTCTGGGGTACCACATGGGAGGCCCCAGGTTCGGTTCCCGGGGACCTCTCCGAGCGGGCAGACGGCCTTGAGAAAGGCAAGCCACCGTGGGTGGGGCAGAGCCGCAGTAGGCAAGGCAAAAAGCCACCACGGGCAGGGCGGAGCCCCCACAGGCATGGCAAAGTCACCTGTGAAAAGCGGAGCTGCGGCCTGCGAACCACGGAAGCCGGCAGCCTGCAAAAAACATGGAGGACTGCTGCCCGCAAAACATGGAGCGGAGCCGCCTGTGAAAATGGAATGGAGCCACCCTCGAACGGCCGCTGAGGGCCGACTCGGTGCGTCGCCACAAAGATGGGGGGAGACAAGAAGCAGACATAGAAAAACACAGAAGAATGGACATACAGCAAGAGCAAGCAGAAAGGGGGGAGAAATGTAATAAATAAAAAAATAAATCTTTAAAAAAAAAGATATTGAAGAAAAATCACATAAATATTAATTATGTTTATGTTAGGAGCTATAGAGAAGAAAGTACATAAAAATGTGTTTATCATATACTATCCTAGACTTTAGCTTTAGGACTCTCTCCCTGGGAATTAGTATTTAAGTCCCTAAGCTGGAATAGAAGTTAGCTGAGTGAAATGTAGGTTGGGGACAGCTTTCTAGGCAGAAGGAATAGTTTGAGTAAAAGGGACATGGTTCTGGAGGAACTGAAAAGCAGACAGTGGGTCTGAAGTATAGTGACCAGTGAGAAGTGAGTAATGGGATTAGTAAATTACCGTAGATGCAGGTTAGGCAGGCCCTACAGGCTATATTGACAATTTTAGATTTTATCCTAAGAGCCAAGACAAGCTTACTGGTTTCCTCAAAATTGTCTCTCAACCAAACAGATACTAGGATTATTAAACAACTTCTGTCTCTACTTTTCAAACATAGTTACTCCTGAAAGTGATAGGTTGCAGTAAAGACAGAGGTACTACCAAGGCATAATAGTAGCTGTCATTGTGCGGCTCTGTGGCCCAGTCCTGTGATTTAGACTCACCAAGGAATTCATCTATTCTCTACTCACACCACTTCTCACCACTTGCAAGGTTGTCCTTTGTTTATGGCATTGTTCATTAGACTACATTACATGGTATTCTTCCTCTGCAAAATGTAATTTGTGATGGGGTTATCCTTTCCATGGGGATAGAGTTGGCATTTGCCTCTATAATATTTTATTTACTTAAAAAACAAGTTATGGTTGTCTGGAGTACAGGAACTCCAATGGTGCAACAAAGCTTGAAAGGGGTCACATATTCCTCTCTTATTTTTCTGATTCTTATAACTGGCAGAATGCCAACATATGTGGAGATGTACCTGTAACAGTGAAGAAGCATAGTGTTGCATTAATCTTTTCTTTTAATTCCCATTTACCTAACATAGTAATGCAAACTTATCTACCTCCTGCCTCACGAAGCTGTTGTTTTAAGCAGGGAGATAACATATCACATTTTACTAAGGTCTCCCTTATGGAACGTTGGGGGAAAATTCAAAAGGGTAAGAGGCAAGAAGAAAAGAGAGAAGGTTAGTGAAGATACTTTTTATTCCTGGCTAGAGATGATCGTGGCTTTGGATAGTGTGGTGGCAATGGGAAGAGCTAGGACAATTCCACCATTTCCCTCCATTGGTCATGTTAGTAAAGGGTGATATTTTCTTCCTTTATCTTCATTTACATATACTATCTGTTCTGTATTGCAGTAACATATACTTATTTCATCTCTTAGGTAGAATTCCTTTATGGGTGACTCTGTATTTTGTTTTTCTTCATATCTATCACATTAACTAGAACAGTAATTACATTCATTCATTCACAATTCAAATACGAATTGACTACTCAGTATGTTCTGGGAACTATTCCAGGTGCTGTGGGAATAAACACTAAGAAAAACAGACACAATCTCTGCCTTCATGGAGTTTCTCATCCTCAAAAGGTGTTTATCTGATAATTACACAAGTTAATGTCAACCACAATTGTAACGAGTTCCATGTACGAGACTGTAATAGGGATTAATGCACATAACAGTGGAGGCTTCCTATTGAGCTGAATTTGAACAGGAAAAGGGGAGGAGACATTTTAGGTGGAGGGAATAGCCATTGCTCTTTGGCAAGAATGATTAAATATGTATTTGAGCAATGGAAAGAAGGCCAACATAGTTAGAGCTCAGAGAAGGAGAAGAAAGGTGAAGCTGGAACAGTAAGCAAGTGCCAGGGAACTTAGGGTCTTATAGACCATGTTAAGATTTTAGTCTTTATCTCATCAGCATGTAAAAGGGGTCTAATAAGGACTTATTTAAAGAAAGAACAAATCTGGATAGTTTAGTGAGCAATGAAGATAGAATGAGCAGAGAGTGAGATTGAGGGAACGAGATTTGAGAGAATTAGAAATGGGATCCATGATTGCAGTGGAGAGTTTGCTGCTATTGAATTGGCAGCTGTATCATCCTACTGGTGGGAGAGAGAAGCTAGAAATACTAGGCAGGTGAACACAGGAGGAAGTGGTTGTTCTGCTGTTAGAGAATATAGCCAAGATTTGTAATGAGAAAAATGAAGACTGTCAAGAAGCTCTAAGTGTGTTAAACACTGAGTACTATTGCTATTGGGCTGAGATGTCAAAGGATATTTTTGTGGACCTGTGGTAGTGATAATTAGCTAAGTGTCTGGCTTTTCTCTGTAGTTATGTTGTGGGGTGCCTTCTTTTTTAAGTGGCTGTATCAGGGTTCCCCATACTACCCCCTGGTTTGGTGATATGTTAGGAAGAGTCATAGTATTCAACATATGGTAGTAATCATAGCTATGTTTTCTATCGCAAAAAGATACAAAGCAAAATCAGAAAATGGAAAAGGTACATGGGGTGAAGTCTGGAGGAAACTAGGCACAAACTTACAAGGTCCTCTCTCAGTGGAGTCATAGAAGATGTGCTTAATTCCCTCCACTTCAACGAGTTGTGACAACATGCATAAAATGTAGTCTACCAGGAAAGCTCATTAGAGACTCAGTGCCCAAGGTGTTTATTGGGGACTAATCATGTAGCTACCCTCTGTCTAGCCTGTACCAAAATTCCAGACTTTCAGAAGGAAAGTTGGTGCTCAGCATAAACCACATTATTTGTACATACAGTTTAGGCACAGTGGACTAGTCTTATCAGTTCTGAGAATGGTAGGAATCCTCCCAAAATCCAAGTTCCCAAACATGAACCAAGGGTCAATATTGCAAGCAGAACTTTCTAAGGATATCAGTCTCCAGCCTGCTATGTTAACTCTTCTGTGCGGTGGCAATAACAGAATTGTAGAGAATTCTCTGATTTGCTTCCTAAATCATTGTGCTATTATCCATTATGTGATATATTCTGAAGCCACCTATCATTTCTGTGGGTAGGGCTGTTATTTGAGTTATACAGTGATGCTACAGACTCCTGACTTTCATACACTTGGGTCATGATATTTCTTTACCCTTTTTCAAACATTGCTGTTGCTGTTTGGCTTAGCCTGGGTATTGTGGAATTCTATCTCGTGCTCCCTTCTTCCTTCTAATCTGTTCTCTGTCTCTACATATTGATCTTATGTCATACCTAAGTTACTTGGAAAGTTCATGGAAAAAACATCCTGCACTTTGAAATGTCTTTTTACATTGGGTTATAATTACCTCCTAACAAGTAACAAATCTACCTGGGGTCTAAAATATTTGATTGGCATTAAATAAAAGATAAATTTTATGAGAAATTGTAAAACTTAATGAAAGCTTACAAAGATTTGTTATTAGTTAACATAATTCTAGTGTGGAAATCTATTATCCAATAATAGTTTATCTTGTAGAGAAATGTGCACAGCTTTTTCTACTAGACCAATGTTGCATTTACTGAGCATTAGGCTGCCCAGACTAAGAGGACCTGCTAAGAAGGTTGTGGTGAGCAGAACTGTGATGCACCAGATTGTTGTCTGGTTGTGGTTTGCCTATATTTATTAATACAATATAGTCTGTATCTTTCCTACCTTTGGATTACAATGCCCATTGCCAAGCACCTGTTACCTTTATTCCTAGAAATTGATTCTATTCTCTAATTCTTTGTTTTTCAAGGTGTTCCATAGACCAGCAGTACTGGGATTGCTTGAGAGTTTGTCAGAGATACAGAATCTCAGGCCCTGCCCCAGACCTACTGAATAAGAATCTGTATTTTCATAATATCCCAGTTGATTCATATGCACATTAAAGTTTGGGAACCAAGTGCCACTCCTAATTGTCCTGACTTCCTCATACTCCATTATCAACCTGTGCCGCTTTCATATTACACATCTGATCATGTGGGTGTTATTAGCATGTCAAGATTTGGTAGATAAAAATTGTATATGGACAAATGAATTGATTATACCTGGACTCCATTGAGACCATTCATAACTAGCAAGAATTCCCTAAATTGCATTAATCTGGTTAGGGTTGCTGTATCAACTATTAATGAATCTGTTGTTTCTTGAATGATACCATGTGCCTCCATGGACGTGACATTGTCCCAGTTGAGGGCAACTTCCCCAAGTGTTTCAGGCAGCTGCTTGATGGATAGCACTGCATCATCAGAACCCACACTGATGTCACTTTCTGAAAATCTGTCATTTTTCCCTCTTTGCTGCTCTTTCTAGTAGCCACTGAGTTGAACCCATGGTTAAAGCTAGAGTAAGAAAATTTTCACTTATTCTTCCCTTTTCTCTTCCTCAGTTTTTTCAGTAGCTGTCTGTGCCAAGACTCTAGGACTGTCCACAGTGGTCACAGTCTTCAGCAAAATAATGGTTCTCCTGACTCTGCCTAAGGAGAGTTTTATTTGGTTTAGAAGAAATTTTAATTCCTTTTCCTCTACCAATACCACATCTAGGCAACCTGCCTGCATCTCTTGTTCTTTTTATCCCTTTTCAAACCATCATTCTCTCTTTCTCTCATCCTTTTACTTCCAACCATTAATCTCTTTCTTCAGTTGATTCAGCTTGAGGCTTCTCCCTTATGTTTTTAGGTTTTAGTGGATAATATATGCCAGTAAAATGTTCTACAACTAGAAAATTGGGTTACATAGAATAATTAACTTTCTAATTAAAATGCAAGTACTGTGAGAAAATAATTTAGCAAAAGTGAAGTCAAAATTTCCTATAAATTATAATTTATACTCTGTTTGAATTTTATTATTCAGAATTTTCTAGAAAGATATTAATTAACATTGGAGTTTGATCTGCGTATTGAACAAATTTACTTATTAAAATGGAGTTCATAAGTATTGGGCTGATTTATACTGGAGGGAAATATTCTGTTTAGTAATTTGAATTCTATTTCTAAGATAAATAATTTTACAGTTCTCTAAGCCTGGGAGAATATGCAAAGTGATTGAATTAAACCAACTGAAAGAATGCATGGATCTAAAATTTGTTTTCACTGTGAAGCTATCTTGTTCTTTAAATAACAAGGTACCTTTTGTTAGCTCTGTCCTGTAAAATGCTGTTTTCGTAAGTCAAAGTAAACTGAATCTATTCATTTTAATTTTGCTGAAGTCAATAGACCTAGCCTTAGACCTATTGTTATTATTTACCATTTATTATGTGTATTTAGATGAGTGAGCAATATGTATTTAAACTTTTCATTCTGAATTTATTTTGAGAAGTTACTATGAGAATAAGATACAGTTTATTAGGAGTAATGGAATTTGTGAAAGTAGTTTTCAAAAACTTTGAAAAATACTAAGTTCTAAATTTCCTAGTGTGACCATTTATATCCATTTTTACCATTCTAAACCATTCTAAAGTTCATGCTGTAAGTTTTAGTGTACAAGATAGTGAAATCATTAGATATGGCAAATGTATATCTAAAAGGAAAAAAAAAGAAGGAAAAAGTTCTCTTTTTTTAAAATAATTTTCCCTTAGGATGAACTTTTTGTTGTTGTTTATATTTTTAAATTCTTTTATTTTAGGATTCACTTTTGATGGAATACTCTACTAAGTCTATCTCTAGTCTCAGTTCAGATAATAAAATCTCTTCCTCCTTGGATGATGTACCAGGAATTGCAAATGCAAATGCCTTTGGGGGCAGTGAGTGCTTTAGATCAGGTGGGAATCTGGTGAGCTGGAGAATACAAGTGACAGCTTTGACCTGTCCAATTAGGAGAATCAGGACATACTCAAAGTTATGGCTTTCTGCAAAGTATTTATAATTCATACAGTCATATGCAATCTACCATTCAGAGATCATTTTCACTGTAAAAAGTTGTCTAATAAACAGATGGGGGCCGGCTGGATAGCCCAGTGGATAGGGCACTGGCATACCACATGGGAGGCCCCAGGTTCGGTTCCCAGGGACCTCTCCTAGCGGGCAGACCGCCTTGAGAATGGCAAGCCACCATGGGCGGGCCAGAGCCGCCGTGGGCAGGGCAAAAAGCTGCCATGGACAGGCAAAAGCCGCCACAGGCAGGGCAGGTCACCCGCGAATGGAGTGCAGCCAGCCACCCGCGAACTGAAAGCCGGCCGTGAATGGAAGCAGAAGCCACCCACAAGCGGGGAAAGCTGCGCCTGCGCAGTGACCAGTCTAGGCGTGTCGCCGCAGTGGGGGGGAGGGGAGACATGTAATAAAATAAATAAATCTTTGAAAAAAAATAAATAAAATAAACAGATGATATTCTACCTTTACCAGTTTTCCAGGAAAGTTAAGCTAGAAAGTTAACCAAAGTTCAGATTCTCATGCAGAAGGGGAAAGGGTTTTGTTAATGCTACCTGTAGGGGCCTAATGAAAAATAACCATGAAGGTAACAAAACAGTAACTGCATTAGTTGTAGAAACATTTTTTGTAAGGATTGCAAACTCTGTCCTTTAATAATCTGATACTGAGCAACTGCAGAGGAAATTTGAAAGCTCCAGCTAACTATTCTCAAAAGTCAGTGTGAGGCCCAATAAGCAGACAGTTTGCCAATCATAGACAGAAAGAAAAGATAAATTGAAAAAGGCTGGAGTCCAGGGTCTTGGACAGAAACTTCACTTCTAACCACACTGCCTAGATGTGCTCATGAATCCATGAATGAGGAGGGATTTGCTTTGCAATGGAAAAAGCCTACTTCTGAGTTGTACATGGTAAAATTAATGGGCAGTGGTTACCGGTTGAACTAGGAGTAGGCACTTAATTTTCAAGAAGAATCATATGTTGAAGAGTAATTTTTGAGGTAGCCTGGGCTGACAGGCTCTAGATAGATGTTGGCTGAGAACCTCAGTTATGGGGTGGGGGGAAAGGAATGTTTTTTATACAAAACCATTATAAGAAGCCATTATAAGAAAACTGTGGTAGGAAATATTTCTTTTTATTTCAGGATTACCACCTAACCTATCTAGGCTTGTTGTTCCTTCATGTGCAGTCGCAGAGTTGTGCGGGACAGAGTGTAGACTGCGGTGGAGACTATAGTCCATGCTTGGTGGCACTGCTCCAGTGTGTGTTTGTCGGTTGTGGCAAGTGTGCCACCCTGGTGAAGGTCGTTGTTGATGTGGGAAGGTGTGGGAGGGGTAGGGGGTGAGGCATGTGGGAATCCCCTCTATTTTTTATACAACATTTATGTCATCTAAAGTATTTTTTTTTTAAGTATTAAAAAAAAAAAGTCAAGTCAAAGTTTGCTGCATTGTTCTCTTCCTCCCTCCATCCACTGACCAGTCAGTACAAAGAAACCCAGGGCCTGTCACAGCAGCAGTGAGAGAGAAGCCTTGCTGCAGGAGCACCAAGAGGTATTGAGGGAGAGGAGAGAGAGAGGACAAGGCTAGCAGTGTCCCTGACGGGAGCACCACCAGAGGCATGGACATGAAGTGTTCGGAATGCTTGAGCGTTAGAGTGGGGCAGCTGCTTTATTCTTTCAAGAAACTCTTATTATCTAGCCAGAACCCTTCATTTCCTTAAACCCAAAGGGTTTGAAAAATACATGTAGTCACAGGTTTAAAAGCAAGATTTTAAAAACATACAAGCTATGTACGGCAGGGGAAGCATAGAGAGATTGAGAGGTGAAGAATTTTCTTGTTTGTTTCTTGTTTATTATCATTATTGAAATAGTGAAATTTCTCTAATAATGATTGAAGTGATGAATGCACAACTGTGTGATTATACCAAATTCCATTGATTGTATACTTTCGATGAATTGTATGCTTTATTAATTTATATCAATATAATTGATTTGTTTTAAAAAAACATAGCCTTAGGCTAAACTCATAGCTCTTCCATTAACATTAAACTATTATCAGTGTCCTTTTTACCTAGAGTCGGAAGTCATGAGAGGCGATTGACTCAAAGGGTCAGGGAAAATATTTTAGGGTGATGGAACTTGTTCTCTTACTCCTGCATGACTATATACAATTCTAAAATCCATCAATTTATGTGCTTATAATGGGTGAATTTTGTCTATTGTAAATTATACCACAATAAAGTTGAAATCCACCCAAACAAGCAAACAAAAACCCCACTTCTGTAGATAGTAAAATACTTTAACTCTTGAAGTAGAGGGGCCTTTAAGAACACTGGTTGAAAAAATTGGATACAACCTAATATATAGCCTAATTATCTTATAGAACTAATAATTAATACTCAGGAACGTTGTGAAAGAGATTGAATTTCATTATAGGGCACACTGAGGATCGTTAGGCAATCTGCTTGAGATTACAGAACGGAAAAGACAAGAAAGCAAACAAACAATTCTTTGACTTGTTAAGAGTAATTCAAGGAAAAAAATTTTTTCCTGTTTTCTGGTAGATTTGATATAAAGAGAGCTGTACACCTTCTCATTAACTAGAGATAACAAGAGTTTCAAAACTTTAATATTTAAAATCACCTAGCACATTTTATTTCTTATTGAATACCCATTCCATAGGCTAACTTATAGTTTCTCTTTGATATGATTCTCTCCTTTCCCTCCAGCACTAAAAATTAGTTGAGACGTTACCACAAATTTCAGGCTAGCTGATGTATAGATCCAGTAAGTACATTTAAAAATAGCAAATGGTCAAGTCTGACCTTTCAATTCTGACAGCTGAGGGGTAATTGCATTGAAATCATTACCCTTCCAGGGATGGAAAGCTTGCTGAATATTGACCCCCTGCTTAAATAAAACAGGGTTATTTTTTCTTTATCAGGTGAATCTTTTGACATTTTGATGCCAAGTGTCATTAACTCCACCTGGCCTGTGGATTTCTGAATTTCCTATAAGTATAATTTAATAGCTGAATCTGTCATGAAATTTTTATAACTTTTTTGTGCTTTGAAGATTTTTACTTTTACTTGTAACCATATTATTAATAAAATAGCCTACATAGAAGATGCCACAATATATCATATTTATCTTGTGCAAGTACAATGATTCTAATACGAATGTGTATTTTGAGTGTTTTTATGGACCTTACATAATGTCAAGGGAAAAATCAAATATTTGGTCAACCATGTGAGCAATATCTTTTACAAGCTTTAAGAGAATGATTCAATATAGAGAGGGATTTTTAAGTCAGTTAAAATAATTTTAAGGCAGATTTTAAACTAAAATATAAAAGGAGAAATGACTCAAACAATAAACTAGTATTTATTGCATACTTACAATTATGCCAAGCACTGTGTTAAATGCATATGTATTAATGAAATAGTATTTTCTAATCCAAAGGAATTTTCCTCCATTTTGATTATTTATCTTCTGAGATACAATAATAAAAATAGTTAACTTTTATTGGGTACTTATTGTGTGCTCAGGCACTGTTCTAAGTGTTTTACAGGATTTAAAGAATTTACTGTTCACCACAAATGGATGAAATAGGCACTATTATCATTCAATAGTAATGTGAAGTAAATGAACGCATAAAGAGTTTAAATACTTTCTCCCATTCACCAGGTTGATTGAACCCAGGCAGGCTTATGCTGTAAACACTAAAGCTAACTCTTATTTTTGGTATGAAAAGCAAAATCCAATGTTACATCATTGAAAGGGAAACCCAAAAGTAGTTTCCTTGATCGTTTTAAATTTTAAAAATCAAGCTTCCTATATTAATTCCTTATGAACTTTGACTCCTTCTGTCTGTTCTTTTTAAGGAATCATTTCTGTTTTACTGTTTACTAAATGTGCCTTCTGGTGAAAGTAACACTTTCTTTCTTTTTAATAGAACAGCATTTTCCCTGTTTGAAATTCTCTTATTACTGTTCCTCAAGAGAAATATAAAAAGAACAGCTGTTTGAGTTTCCTTGGCTGCTCAAGCAAATACCATGCAATGGGATGGCTTAACCAATAGAAACTTATTAGCTCATGGTTTTAAGCTTAGGTGAAGTCCAAATCAAGGCATTATGAAAGTGATGCTTTCTTTTCAAAGATTTGCGTTGTGGGGCTGGCTGCCAGTGATTCTTAGTCCTTGGTTCCTCTGACACATAGCAATGCACATGGCGGCCTCTCCTGGCCTCTACCCTCTGTTCCATGTTCTGTTGAACTTCAGCTTCTTGCTTCCTGTTGCTTTCTCTCTGTCTGAATTTCATTCTGCTTGTAAAGGACTCCAGTACTAGGATTAAAATACATCCTAATTGAGTTGGACCATACCTTAACTGAAATAACCTCATCAGTAGATCCTATTTACAATGGGTTCACATCCACAGAAATGGATTTAGTTTACAAACATGTTTTTCTGGGATACATAGCTCCAAACCATCACAACAGTGATTTCTTAACATGTGCTGAGGAGTGCTATGTTAGTTCCATAGTTAGTAGAATCTAGTGATAGCTGATCATTATTCTAGTATAACTAATAATCATTTCGTATCTTAAATAATGTTGGCACCTTGATAATAAGTAGCCAAAATATGACCAATCTTTGTTGTCTGTTGTGAAAGTAGTAATTTTATTGCATATTATTTAATGATAAAAGCAGAATATTCAACCAAATCTATGTTTAGATAGCAGATGTGTAAACAGACCTATTAAAGAATTTGATAATTGAATTTTCCTTTGAGAGAATATTTAGTTGTTAATCACTGTAGTGGCTTAGAGTTATGTACCCCAGAAAAACAGAAAACATATTTTTAATTTTAACAAGCACCTTTTGAAGATGTTCTTTTTAGTTAAGGTGTGGCCAACTGAATCAGGAAGGGTCTTAATCCTACTACTGGAGGCCTTATAGAAAAGGCCACAGGGAAAAAGTCACAGGGCAAGAAACTGGAAGTCAACAGCACCTGGGACAGAAAGGAGAAGGCACTGCCATGTACACTACTGTCATGTTACAGGGAAGCCAAGGACCAAGGAAGTAGCCAACCCCAGAATGCCACAGTCTTCGGGAGAAAATATCACTTTGCTGATGCCTAGATTTTAGACATCTCTTAGCCTCAAAATTGTGAGCCAATAAAGTCCTTCTGTTAAGCCTACACACTGTATGGTATTCGTTTGAACAACTATGAAACTAAAACATTTGTTTATGACACTTATTTTGTGACATAACTTATTTTGCTGAGAGTATCTTCTTCCTTAGAAGAAAAAAACCCTATTGGCCAAAAGCTAGTGAAAATCTGAAGTGTAAGAGCAATTAGTGAATCAATGGATCTATATTTTTAGCTTTTTAACTGTCAAGATTAGTTGTTTGTTTAAGTAAACTTTTAGCAAACAGGATAGTAATGATTGAGGTTTTCCTGGTGTTAATACGGAAACATAAAATCAAGATATTCTTACAAAATGCAAATATAATTTTACAAATAAAAGCTATAAAATTTAAAGCTTTAACTTAACCCAGAGATTCCTGCAAAATCTATTGAGTCTAAAGTCATTGTATCTTTTTTTTTTAAGATTTATTTTTATTTCTTTCCCCACCTTGTTGTTTGTGCTCGTTGCCTGCTCTCTGTGTCCATTCATTGTGTGCTCATCTTCTTTTTAGGAGGTACCAGGAACTGAACCCAAGACCTCCCATGTGGGAGGGAGGCATCCATTGGCTTGAGCCACCTCTGCTTCCCGCTTGTAGTCTCTCATTGTGTTTCCTCATTGTGTCTCTTCGTCGTATCACCTTGTTGCATCATCTTGTTGCATCATCTTGTTGCGTAAGTTTGCCATGCCAGCCCATTGCATCAGCTCATTGTCTTGCTTGTCTTCTTTAGGAGGCGCTGGAAACCTAACCCAGGACCTCCCATGTGGAAGGCAGGCACACAGCTGCTTGAGCCACATTCACTTCCCTTAATGTCACATTGTTTGAAATATGTTATGTGTATTAAGTCTGGCCATGTTATGCAATAATAATTTACTAAGAGAAGATAGTATTGGAAAATATTTACATTTAATTTTGCTAAGAGAAAGATAAAATATACAAAAGAGTAGCAAAATAAATGGAATTAGTTGTACTAAAATTATTTTTAACATGGAGCTAAAATTTAACTATTAATAATGGACAAAAATTACTGCTATTCTTTGATATTTAGGTTTATAAATTATTCCTCTCTGTTTCCAACTAGCAAATTTAAAATATTTTTAAACAATTATTAAAAAAATGATTTAAGGATGAACATTCACACACTCCCTTGTAAACCTGTCTTACAGACAATAGCTCTCTGAGACAGCTCAATTTCCTTAATTCATATCAGTGAGGTCATGTAGTGTTCATCCTTCAATTCCTGACTTGCTTCACTCAACATAAGGTCTTCAAGATTCATCCATGTTATCCTGTGTGTTAGCACTTTATTCCTTCTTACAGCTGAGTAATATTCCATTGTATGTATGTACCACATTTTGTTTATCCAGTCATCTGTTGATGGGCACCTGGGTTGATTCCAACTTTTAGCAATACTGAGCAATGCCACTATGAACATTGGTGTGCATATATCTGTTTGGGTCTTTGCTTTCAATTCTTCTGGGTATATACCCAGCAGTGGAATCGCTGGATCATATGAAAGATCTATAGTTAGTTTGTTGAGGAACCGCCATACTGTCCTCCACAGTGGCTGGATATTGCACAATCCCACCAGCAGTGGATGAGGGTTCCCATCCCTCAGTATCCTCTCCGACACTTATTATAGTCTGCTGCTATTTTAATTGCTGCCATTCTAATGTTAGATGTAAGGTGTAAGATGGTATCTCATTGTAGTTTTGATTTGCATTTCCCTAATTGCTAGCGATGTCGAGCATTTTTTCATGTGCTTTTTAGCCATTTGTATTTCTTCCTTGGAGAAGTGTCTTTTCAGGTCATTTGCCCATTTTTTAAATGAGTTGTTTGTCTTTTTATTTTTGAGATATAGGATTTCTTTATATATGCAGGATATTAGGCTCCTATCAGATATATGGTTGCCAAATATTTTCTCTCACTGGGTAGGCTGCCTTTTAATTTTCTTGATAATGTCCTCTGAGGTGGAAAAGTTTTTAATTTTGAGGAGATCCCATTTATCTATTTTTTCTTTTCTGTTCGTGCTTTGGGTGTGAAGTTCATGAAACCATTTCCTATTGCAAGGTCCTATAGATGATTCCCTATATTATCTTCCAAGGTCTTCATGGTCTGGCTCTTATATTTATTTATTTATTTATTTATTTATTTATTTATTTATTTATTTATTT
>PVKH010010530.1:0-18202 GCA_004027955.1 Chaetophractus vellerosus | reverse complement strand
CTTCCGGATTCCTTTGTTCCCGGGGCTGCGTTTCTCTCCGGGCTTAGCTTCTGCTTTCACCACAAGTTCAGCTGTAGACCATGAGGCTTTCTATGCATTGCGTCTCTCCACAAGGCAGCTGTAGACTATCCGGCGATCGGCTCACTCCAACACCAGAACTGCTTCTCCAATCTGCTTTTCTAAGTCTCTGCTTCTCTCAATCTGCTTTTCTCAATCTGCTGGCTAGCCTTTATACTTGAGACCACACCCACCAAGGGGCGGGGCCCAGTTAATGCCCTTATCACAACTCAATCATGCCCATATGAACAGATTAGCTTACAAGAACAATCCAATCTATATTTTTGGAATTCACAATTAAATAAAACTCTGAAACCATTACAAGTGGATGCTGATTTAGAGCATACACAGCCTCCTGGAGAACATTACTTCAGCTGTGCAAGGTATTGCCACCCAGTTGACGCCATAATTGAGTTGTCAAAAGGCCATTCCACTGTTCTATTGATCCAATTGTTTCAGAATGATGGACAACATGATAAGACCAATTAATTCCATGGGCATGTGCCCATTCCTGCACATCATTTGCTGTGAAATGGGTTCCCTGATCAGAAGCAATACTGTGTGGAATGCCATGGTGGTAGATAAGACATTCGGTAAGTCCACGGATGGTAGTTTTGGAAGAAGCATCGTGTGCCAGAAATGCAAACCCATAGCCAGAGTACGTGTCTATTCCAGTTAAAACAAATTGCTGCCCCTTCCGTGGTGGAAGTGGTCCAATGTAGTCAACCTGCCACCAGGTAGCAAGCTGGTCACCTCGAGGAATGATACCATATGGAGGGCTGAGTGTGGTCTCTGCTGCTGGCAGATTGGATAATCAGCAGTGGCTGTAGCCATGTCAGCCTTGGTGAGGGGAAGTCCATGTTGCTGAGCCTATGCATAATCTCTATCCCTACTCCCTCGGCCACTTTGTTCATGAACCCATTGGGCAATGTCAGGAATGCCTGGGGAAAGTGGCTGAACATTAGCCACAGAGTGGGTCATCTTATCCACTCAATTATTCAAATTTTCCTCTGCTGAAGTCACCCTCTGGTGAGCATTCATGTGGAACACAAGTATTTTCATGTTTTTTGCCCATTCAGAAAGGTCTATCCACATATCTCTTCCTCAGACCTCTTTGTCACCAATTTTCCAATCATGTTCCTTCCAAGTCCTTGACCATCCAGCCAAATGATTGGCAACAGCCATGAATCACTGTACAAACTCACCTCTGGCCATTTCTACTTCCAAGCAAAATGAACAACCAGTGCACTGTTTGAAGTTCTGCCCACTGGGAGTATTTGCTCTCAGCACTGTCCTTCAGAGATATCCCAGAAAAGGGCTGCAGTGTGGCAGCTGTCTACTTTCGGGTGGTACCGGCATATTGTGTACAACCATCTGTAAACCAGGTCCGAGTTTTCTCTTCCTCAGTCAACTGATTGTAAGGGACATCCCAAGAGGCCAAAGCTGTGGGCTGGGAAAGAAAAGGTAACATGGAAGGGGTGATGGTCATGGGCATTTGGGCTACTTCTTCATGTGCTTTCAGGACCTGCTCCAACACTATCTCATATATAGCATTTCCACTTTATTATGGAGTGCTGCTGTGCACACCCAACTTTATAGTTTGGTGGGTCAGACAATACCCAAGTCATGACAGGAAACTCAGGTCTCATGGTAACTTGATGGCCCATGGTTAAGCAATCAGTCTCTACTAAGGCCCAGCAGCAGGCCAAAAGCTGTTTCTCAAAAGAAGAGTAGTTATCTGCAGAGGATGTCAGGGCTTTACTCCAAAATCCTAAGGTTCTGCATTGTGAGTCTCCTGTAGGGGCCTGCCAAAGGCTCCAGACAGCATCTGTATTTGCCACTGAAACTTCCAGCACCATTGGATCTGCTGGATCATATGGCCCAAGTTGTAGTGCACCTTGCACAGCTGCCTGGACCTGTTGCAGAGCCTCCTCTTATTCCAGTCCCCAATCAAAACTAGCAGCTTTTCTGGTCACTCGGTAAATGGGATGGAGTAGCACACCCAAATGAGGAATGTGTTATCTCCAAAATCTGAAGAGACCAACTAAGCGTTGTGCCTCTTTTTTGGTCATAGGAGGGGTCAGATGCAATACCTTATCCTTCACTTTAGAGGGGATATCTTGACATGCCCCACACTACTGGACACCTAGAAATTTCAATGAGGTGGAAGGCCCCTGTATTTTTGTTGGATTTATCTCCCATCCTTTCTCACACAAATACCTTACCAATAAGTTAGAGTCTTTGCTACTTCTTGTTCACCAGATCCTATCAACATGATATCATCAATATAATGGACCATTGTTATGTCTCATGGGAGGGAGAGACGATCAAGGTCCCTGGGGACAATATTATGATATAGGGCTGGAGAGCTGTCCTAAGGCAGGACAGTGAAGGTATATTGCTGGCCTTGCCAGCTGAAAGCAAACTGTTTCTGGTGGTTCTTACTAATGGCAATTGAAAAACAAGCCTTTGCCAGATCAAGAGCTGTATACAAGGTACACATTGATTTGCTCAAGCAATGATACCACATCTGGGACAGCAGCTGCAATTGGAGTTACCACCTGGTTAAGTTTATGATAGTCTACTGTTATTGTCCAAGATCCATCTGTTTTCTGTACAGGTCAAATGGGGATGTGGTGGGCATCACCACCCCTGCATCCTTCAGGTCCTTGATGGTGGCACTAAGCTCTGCAATTCCCCAGGAATTCAGTATTGCTTTTGATTTGCTATTTTGCTAGGTAGAGACAGTTTTAGTGGCTTCAACTTGGCCTTTCCTACCATAATAGCTCTCACCCCACAAGTCAGGGATCCAGTGTGGAGATTCTGCCAGTTACTGAGTATGTCCATTCCAATTATGCAGTCTGGAACCGAGGAAATAACCATAGAATGGGACCCAGATCTTAAACTCCATCAACCACCTCACTTCCGTAAGCTCCTACTCTGATTGGTGGATCACAGTGACACTTTGGGTCTCCTGTAATTAATGTCACTTCAGAGCCAATGTCTAATAATCCCCGAAATGTCTGATCATTTCCTTTCCCCCAATGTACTCTGGTGCTCTGGTAAAAAGGCCATAGGTCTCCTTGAGGAAAGGTAGGAGGAAGATTAACTATAAATTTTTAACAGTTTAACAGGATCCTTCCCCAAGGGGACATGATCTTCTCATTCAAGGGGCTCTGGGTCTGTAAACTGTCTCAAGGCTGGGAATTAATCAAGGGGCCCTGAATCATTTTTGTAATTCAAGTTAGGGTTTTGTTCACTCAACCTAGAAGTCTTCTGCTTATACAGATCCAAAAGAAATTTAGTAGACTGCCCATCTATTTCACTTTTAGGTACCCCATGATCTATTAGCCAATGCCATAACTCTATGCAACTCAGACTATTTTGAGTGCGGCTTTGAATCTTCCTTTCATTGCAGTAGTCATGCCCACCTTGTCTTTGTTGATTAACTGCCCCTACTTGACCTTTCCTGGACCCAAACTCAATCATCCTCATTGTGTTTAAGGATTCTAATTCCATTACAGCCCTCCCTACAGTAATATCTGGACTACAGAGAAGAGCAACCACAGAGCTCTTCAGGGAAGATGGAGTTAGTCTTACAAATTTATTCCTCACAGTCCTGGTTAAAGTTGTGTCCTCTGGACATTCCTGGGGTGGGTGGGCAGGTCTTAAATGGTAAGTCCATTCTAGCATTCCAGCCTCTCTAAATCTTTGAATCCCCTCATCTACTGTATACCAGGGCAAATCAGACAGCTCAACCTGAGACATGCTAGTCCATCTTTTGGTCCATGTTTCAGTCAGCCACCTGAACAAACTGTTAGAGCCCTTTCTAACCCCTTGCCCTACAGCATTGAATCCAGAATTTCTGCTTAGTGGACCCATGTCAAATACTACAGCATGATCCAACTTTATATTCCTTCCACCATTATCCCATACCCTTAGTATCCATTCTCACACATATTCCCCTGATTTCTATCTATATAAGTTAGAAAACTCATGCAGTCCTTTCAGAATATAGTGTACTTCCTCATGGATCACACTTTGCATTTCACCTTTGGGGGGCTTTTTGTGATTTTAGTCTAGTAATAGGTCTCTAAGTGAAGAGGGGTGATGAAAGTTGGTAAGGAGAAGGATTAGAAATGTTCTGCAAGCTACTGACCTGCATTTTCTTCTGGTGAGACTGGATTAATCTCTTCAGGCAGGTTTTGGAAGGTAGATTGCTCAGGACAGGGTGGAGGTTGGGCAGTGTATGCTGGAGTTTGGCTGGTACCTGCCTCAGGGCTTGGAGGAGATCCTGACACCCTGAGGCAGGCCCAGAGGCTGGGCAGTGCAGGATTCAGTTTGGCTAGTACCCACCTCAGGGCAGGAAGAAGGTCTGGATTCCCTGGGGCAGGCTGGAGGCTAGGTGATACAAGGTTGATGAAGTGTGGTCTCCATAGGGCAGGCCATTACAGATTTGTCTGGTTACGTCTTAGCAGAGTTTAGAGTTCCATTGTCTCCACCAATATTATCATCCTCCATGTCTCTATCACTATCCTCTTGGATCCACTCCTTTCCAGTCAATGCCTCACTTTAACCGCAGATACTCTGCTTGATTGAGATTTTAGTTTCCTTTTTAACTCTGCTACTCATACAATGAGAGTTTGAGTTTGCTACTCAGATATCTCAAGTCTGTGGCTACAGGAGACAAGATTTTCTTTCAGAGCACACAGAAACTTTCACATCATTCATGTAGTGTTTAAGTTTCAAAATTGAAGACTTTAGCTCATCTCTTTTGTAACTGTATCCAGAATATCTAGGAGGAGCCATCCAACATCATTACACCTCTTGACTCTACAAAACTCTGTTAAGGTGTTGATCTCAACCAGATCCTTGCCTCTTATAAGCGTGAAAGTAGGGGAATCCCGTGATTTTTTGTGTATCTCCATTGCCAACTCAGGCCATGGACTGTGTTAGTGGCCTCTGAGTTATTGGAAAGGGAGTCATTAGTACCCTTGAACCCAATTAGAGTAGAGAGCCAAACTCCCAGAACCACCTCAGACATCCCATGTTTAAGATTCTGTTCCTCAAAACCACCTCACTTCTGGTACCAAGCTGTATTAGTCAGGGTTCTTTTGGGAAACAGAATCAACAGGTGAGATCTGTAAATAGTATGAGATTTATAAGATTCTCTCATGTGACTGTGGAACCTGCACAAGTCCAGGTTCCACGGGGAGGCTGCAAACCAGGGGCTCCAATGAAAGTCCAATGAAGGTCTTTGATAAGTTTCTGGGAAACATTGGCTGTCCAAAGATGAGCTCGGAAATTCTCTCAGAATGCTGACATCGCTTCCCCTTTTAAGGCATCCAATGGATTAGATAAAACATCACTCATTACTGATGGCAATGTCCTAGGTTGATCATAGATGTAATTAGCCATCTATGCAGTAAACTCACTGATGACTAAAGCCCATAAATGTCCTTATATTACAATTATCCCAGTGCTTGCTTGACCGTAAACTGGGCACAATCATTTGGCTGAGTTGACAAATTAGCCTAACCATCACAATTATCTTTAACACACAAAAATGTGCATATCCAAGATGTAGAGGAGCAAACATGAGAATTGATGAGACCATCAAAATGGTGAATTTTGGTAGTGAAGATGTCTGAGGACTGAAGTAAGATGTTAGGGGGAAAAGGAGTCAGTAAAAGATATAAAATAGCAGTTGGAAGTATGATATGAAGAAAACTAAGGAAAGGTGTTGTCACAGAAGCCATTTGAAGAAGTGGAGGAAGGAGTAAGCAACTGTTTTAAATAAGTTATTGGTGACATTGACAAGGGCCACTTTGTTATAGTGACAGGATGGAAGACTGAATTGTGTGAGTTCAAGAGAGAAGGGGAAGAAAGATAAATCTTTATAGGAGTTAAGCTCTAAAGGTGAGCAGAGAAATGAGGTGGTAATTTGAGTGGGATTTGAGGTTAAAGGTGACAGAATTTCTGAATTGTAATGGGAATGATCCAGTAGAGAAAGAGAAACTAAAGATGCAGGAGAGAGGGGGAGAATTACTTGGGCAATGTCCCTATTTTTTTTTCTGGCTGCCAAACCAAATGCTGTGCAACGGGTTGGCTTAAACAACGGGAATTTATTGGATCAAGGTTTTGAAGCTAGGAGAAATCCAAATCAAGTCCCCATCAAAGTGATAATTTCTTCCCTAAGAATGGAATTCTGGAGCTGGGCTACCAGTAATTCCTTCTTTTTGGCTTTTCTGTCACAGGACATGCACATGGTGGACTCCCCGAGTTCTGTTGACTTTCAGCTTCTGGCTACCCAGGAATCATTTCGGTGTCTGGAATATTTGATATACACTTTTATGACTGGAAACTCATTTATTCAACCTGGAATCAACAAGTGAAAATATATCTGAGAAATGATTTGTTCATTTTTCACTTATATTACACAATAGGGTGAAGAACGTTTTCCCTTCACATTAGCCTCAAATCACAAACCTGAAGAAAGTGACTTTAACAAAGCAAATAAAACTCTGAGCTTAAGAATTACTTGGGATAAGGACATGTTCAGGATACTGGTTTCCTCATCAAATATACATTGAGTGTTGTCATATAAGAGAATTCCACAAAAGATGCTGGTTATTGTCCTCAAAGTATACTTAACATCTGAACATAAACCTATTAGATACCCTCATTTCTACTTCTGTATTTCTCTCTTCCCTGTCATACCTAAACTTCTGGAAAGTGTACTCTGTGTTTCCTTTTCTTCATTAGCTCCCATTTACTTCTTTTTTTTTTTTTAACAGTTTACTGAAGTATAACATTCATACATGAACATACATAAACTATAAGTGTTCAGTAAACATCATGATCTTACAAAACAAACATGCATAATATACAGGGCTCCCACACATCATCCCCCCACACACAAACACCCTGCATTGCTGTGAATCATTTGCCAACAAATCACGAAAGAGCATCGTCAAAGTACCACCACGAACTGTAGTCTGTATCTTCCTTCCCTATACATCTCTCCAAGGATTTATTTATCCATTTATTTACTTCTATCCATTTCCAACTCCCACCCCCCGCCCTTGCTGTCTCTGTGTCCATTCGCTGGGCAACTCTCCATGTCCACCTCCTGCCCTCGCCTCTCATCCCTCTCCTCCTGTATTCACTGGGATTTGATTCACGGAATCTCTGATGTGGGAGAGAGGTGTCCTACTGCCTGTGCCACCTGAGTTCCTGGGTTTTGGTGCATCTCATCTTGGCTCTCCCTTGTGTCACTCTCCTGTTATATCACCATTTTCTGTGTGGCTCGTGGGGCCTGGCGGTGCAACTGATCGTGGGGCTTGATGGCCCACCCATGCACGGGGCCTGATGGCTCCCGGGAGGTCTTGGGGGTCAAACCCAGGTCTCTCCATATGGGAGATGGACACCCAACCACGCAAGCCACATCCGTCCTCCTGCTATATCTCTTAAGATTGACCAAAGATATCCAAAGTTACAGTCTTTTCCCATACAGGATCGTCATATAATTAATCAGGCTTCATTTATCACCAGCATTCTAAAAGCCAGACCTAGAGAGAAAAACTAGGTCTGGGGACACATGCATGGTTTCTAAAATAGCAAATGTTTAGCCTACCCTGATTATCACAAAATCAGGACAGCAAGAATATTCACATCCATTTACTTCTTGATATACTGCAATTTTGCTTCTGCTGTAATCACTACACTGAAAATTTCTCTCAATAAGGTCATCAATGACTGTGTCAACTGCAAATTAAAAAAATAAAAAGGTAGACATTTTTAAAATCTTACTTGATCTCTTTGCTGCCGAAAATAGGGTTGGCAAATTTCCTTGAATTGTTTTATTTCTTTGAAGTCCATGAGACCCTGTTCTCCCAGTTCTTTTCACCTCTTAGAAAGTAACCATGGTAAGTACTGACAATGACAGTAAGGAACCTAATCTTATTAATCTGTTTTATTTTCATATCACCCAGAGTCTAGCACGTTACAGGTTTGGTGTCCTCCGGGAGAAATTAGGACAGCCAGCCATGGGTCTTCAACAGGAAATATATTCTGGACATTTTCTACATGTAAAGTATCTGTCTAAGGCATTATGAGAGACAGAAAATGAGGAAGATGTGTACCTTAAAGGGGTACCCATATTAGATTAGGTAATATGAAATAAAGTAATTACACTATCAGAAAAGTTAAAGCACAAGCCGTAAAAGAAATAGCAGGTACTATCTGGAAATATGGTGAACTAGACTATAAAATCCCTTTTTAGGAGGAAGTTTAGAAGTATTGATTAATTTTAAAATTTATTTAATCATGTTACAAATTTAGTGGAACCACTAAAATAAATAGAATGTGTAATTTTGAGAAAGTACAATAAAGTGAGATACACAAAATTAATAGAAAATGAGGTTTAAAAACATGAAAAAAAGGATAATCAGAAAACAAAAAAGATTTTAGTAATAAGTCTAAATATATCAGAACCATAATAAAAGAACTAAATACCATAAAAGACTAAACTGTCAGTTAAAAGTGAGATTGTCAAATTTGATTGAAGATTTTATCAAGGGAAACACATTAAATATGAGATCACAGGAAGGTTGAAAGTGAAAGGATAGAACGATGCATACCCCAAAACTTGGGTAGTTATAGTAGTATCCAAAAATATTATTTAAGACAATACTATGATTATACATTAAGTATTTATTGCATAACAAATAAAATATTCAATTCATAACAATTCTAAATTAATATGCACCAAATAACAACATAGTATTAAAATGTGTGTAGTAAATATTAAAGAATTATAAAGAGAAATTATTTTTTTTAACTTTACATATCCCCCACCCCCCCCGCTTGTTCCTGCTGTGTTCATTCTTGCACTTTTTCATGTCTGCTTGTCCCTCCCCGCCGGTGTGGCAACCTGCTGAGTCAGCTCACCGCGTGGCACGAGCCTGCCCTGCTCGCAGGGGCTTGCCCTGCTCGTGGGGGCTTGGCGGCTTTGCCCTGCCTGTGGACGCTTTGTCCTGCCCACTGCAGCTTGCCTTCTCAAGGCGGTCTGCCTGCTCGAGGAGGCCCCAGGAACAGAACCCGGGGCCTCCTATGTGGCAAACCGGCGCCCTACCAACTGGGCTACAGCCAGCCCCAAGAGAAATTATTATTTATCAATTTAGAAGGATATTTTTTTATTAGAGAAGTTGTGGGTTTACAGACAATTTGCATAAAATACAGGAGTCCCATATACCACCCTATTAGTAACACCTTATATTGTTGTGGGTACATTTGTTTCAGTGAAGGCAGCACATTTTTAAATTGTACAATTAACTATAGTCCATGGTTTAACTTAGCATTCACTGTTTGTGTTGAGTGTTTCCATGAATTTTGATTTAAAATTTTCATTCTACTAACATATATACAACCTTAAATTTCCACTTTTAACTATACATATCTCTTGGTATTTAATACACAAAATAGAAAAGAATGTAGGAAGTATATAGAAGATTTGACCAACAGAATATACAAGATTAGTGTAATAGACACATATGAAACCCTGCACCAAATAGTAACAAATACATGTTCTCATTCACACATGGAATGGTAATGAAGATTGCCATAGACAATGCCATAGAGCAAAACTCAACAAATATCACATAATTGGTATCATACAGAATAAATTCAATGACCATAAAGCAATGATTGAAAATGAATAACCATATTTAGCTCTCCCTGGAAAAAGATAGTGGTATAAAATTATTCAAGGTTACATTCTCCTACAGAATCTTTGAACAATTATCTAAAACTAGCAGAGGGAGTTCTGGGAAGATGGTGTCAGAGTAGTCAGGAAGGGCTCAACACTCTCACACATGCAAAAACTGGAGAAAGGCCCAAAAGCTGTTTGAGGGTCCTGCTGTCAGCAGAGAAGAACAATGCTCTGAAACCCCCAGGGGGGTGAGGGACAGAGAGAAGGAGAACCCAAAACAACAAATGTGAGTTACTAAACCCCTATGGGAGCTGGGATGGACACCCATCCCCCACACTCAAGACCTTAAAATTGGATAAAACCCCTGGCTCACTACAGCTGATTGAGAAGAAAACAAGGGATCTTCCTCCTATCAGCTGATACAAGGGAAAAGGGAGGGTGCATGAGGGTAGAGAGTGGCACCAAATCTGCTTTGAATCTCCACTCTGGCCAGACCAGAAACATGGGCAAGCAAAAGTTGAAAGAAACAACTCTGTGGAAAGGTCCCCCGATGAGCACCATCTGCTGGCCAACTAGGATACTGCAAGAAGAAAGACTGCTTTTAGGTCTCTCTTTAGTCCCAACTCATGGAAGAAAATGTTTACCCCATTAGTGAGTCCCAGGCCAAATTTTGATAACTTAGCCAGGCAATTTTAAAGACTCAGGATAAGTGGAACAAAAAAATCAAAGAGGAGCCATGAAAAAAAAAAAAAAACAAATAGGAAAAAGAAATTGACCATCAGAGTAAATTCACCAACATATAAAGAGGCCTAGACACCAGCAAAAAATTATAAGCCTTACTAGGAAACAAGAAGAGATGGACCAGACAAAGGAACAAGTTAAATATCCTGATAAGATACAGGATTTAAGACAACAAATCAATGATAATCACACAAATATCCTAACTCAGCTCAAAGAATTGAAGGAAAATATGACCAAAGAGATAAAGGTTATTAAGACATGGGGTGAGCATAAAGAATAATTTGAAACCCTGCCAATAAAAGTAACAGAGCTTATAGGAATGAAAGAAACAATGGATGAGCTGAAGAATACAACATGAGAGCATTTTTGGGACATTGGAATTGTCCTGCATGGCATTGCAATGACATATACAGGCCATTATACATTTTGTCATAACCTATAAAATTGTGTGGGGCAGAGTGTAAATTATAATATAAGCTATAGTCCGCAGTTAATAGCAATGATTCAATATGTGTTCATCAATTGTAACAAATGTACCACACTAATGAAAAATGTCAATGTGGGAAAGTATGGGAGGGGGAGAGAGGTGGGGCATATAGGAATCCCCTATATTTTTTATGTAACATTTATGTTACCTAAAGCTTCTTTAAAAAAAAAACATTAGAGTCACATAAAAGCAGATTTTAATCGCCCAAAGACAGAATCCGTGATATTGAGGACAGAACATCTGAACTGGGAAAGACAGGAGAGCAGAAAGAGAAAAGAATGGGAAAAATGGAACAGGGTATTATGGAATTAAATGACAATATTAAATGCACAAACATATGTGTTATCAGTGTCCCAGAAGGAGAAGAGATGGGAAATGTGGCAGAAAGAATATTTGAGGAAATAATGACTGAAAATTTCCCAACCCTTATGAAAGACATAAATATCAATATCCATGAAGGACAATGCACCCCAAACAGCATAAATCTGAATAGGACTACTCTGAGACAACTATTATTCAGAATGACAAATGCCAGCAAAAAAGAGAGGATCCTAAAAACACCAAGAGAAAAGCAAATCATCACATACAAGGGAAACTCAAAAAGATTAAGTGCTGACTTCTCATCAAAAACCATGGGGGCAAGAAGAAAGGTGTATGATGTATTTAAGGAACTGAAAGATAAAAACTGCCAGCCAACTGTCCTTCAAAAATGAGGGTGATTTTGAAGTCTTCACAGACAACCAAAAACTGAGAAAGTATGCTACCAAAAGACCAGAATTACAAGAGATAAGAAGCTGTAGCAATTTAATGTTTATGAATTCAAAAATTTGATATTGGATTATGTTTATAAATTGGTCTATTCTTCTGGGTATATTAAATTGTATTAGGTTCAGAGATTTCACTTTTACTTGATTAAATTCAGATTGGGGTTTTGGTTTGGCCATGTCAGTAGGATGTTCACAGAGAAAATGACGCCGCAGAAGAGAAAATTTGAGTTTTGATGCTTTAGCCCTGGGAAGTTAATACACAGAGAAGCATATATATGAGGAAAAGAGAAGGCTCCATTAGACACAGTAGAGGACCTGGGAGAGAATGCACCTGATAGTCTACAGCTGACTTGTAAAGAGAGCAGAGCAGCTGAGCCTGGAAATAAATGAGCTCCAGGGAGAGAGACAAGCTTTTGCTAACTTACAGCTGGGAAAGGAAAGCGCTGGGACCACGGAGCCTTAGGAGGAAGAGGAAGGCTGAACTCTTGTAGAGATCAGCAGTCATCTTGTTGGATACGTGGCAACAGACTTTGATGAAGGAAGTAACTTATGCTTTATGGCCTTGTGACTGAAAGCTTCTACCCCAAATAAATACCATTTATAAATGCCAACAGATTTCTGGTACTTTGCTTCAGCATCCCTTTGACTGACTAATACAGAAACACTACAGCCTGAAAGGAAAAAACAAGGCCAAGAGATGTGAAGAGTGTAGAAATGAAGATCATTAGGAAGGGCAAATTAAAGTGTAAAAAGACAGACAATAGTAAGATATGGCAATGGAAAGCCAAAGGATAAAATGGACCAAGTATGTAAAGCCTTTACAGTAATAACATTGAATGTTAATGGCTTGAACTCCCCAATCAAAAGACATAGACTGATAGCATATAGATGACTCATATTTTTAAATTTATCTATCTCTAAGAGACTCACCTCAGATGTAATACAGAACCAGGTTACAAGTGAAAGGTTGGAAAATGATATTCTACACAATAGCACTCAAAAATCTGGAGAAGCAATACGGTTATTGGACAAAATAGAATTTAAATGCAAAAATGTTATAAGAGATGACAAAGGTCATTATGTATTAAAATAAGGAGAAATTCACCAAGAAAAAAGATAACTATAATAAATATTTGTGCACCTAACCTGGTTGTCCCAAGGTACATGAGGCACACGCTGGGAAAACTGAAGGGAGAAATAGATGTCTCTACAATAATAGTTGGAGGCTTCAATACACAGCTCTCAGTATTGGGTAAAATATCTGGACAGAAGGCAAATAAAGAAACAGAGAGCTTGAATAATAAGATAAATGAGCTAGATCTAGCAGACAACTATAGAGCATTACACCCAAAACAGCAGAATATACATTCTTTTCAAGTGTTCATCGATCCTTAGGCAGGATAGACCATATGTTGGGTTATAAGACAGGTCTCAATAAATTTTAAAAGTCTTACATTATGCAAAACACTTTTTCAGATCATAATGGAATGAAACTGTAAATCAATAATAGAAAAAAGGAAAATTCATAAATGTATGGAGATTAAGAAACACAATCTGAAATAATCAGTGGGTCAAAGAAGAAATTGCAAGAGAATTCAGTAAATATTATGGGATGAGTGAAAAGGAGAACACAACATATCACAACCTATGGGACACCACAAGGCAGTGCTGAGAGGGAAATTTATAACCCTCAATGCTTACATTAAAAAAGAAAAAGAACTAAACTTGAAGATCTAATTGCACACTTAGAGGAACTAGAAAAAGTACAGCAAAGTAATCCTGAACCAAGCTGAAGGAAGGAAATAGTAAAGACGAGAGTACAGAAATAAATGAAATAGAGAACATAAAACAATAGAGAGAGGAGTGGATGTGGCTCAAGCTGTTGAGCACCTGCTTGCCACATAGGAGGTCCGAGGTTTGTTTCCCAGTATTTCCTAAGAACAAAAAAAAAAAACAAGCAACAAGTAAAGAAATGAAAAAACCAACTCAGGGAAGCTGATGTGGCTCAGTGGTTGAGTGCTGGCTTCCTACATATGAGGTCTCGAGTTCAATCCCCAGACCCAGTACCTAAAAAAACAAAAACAAAGTAACAGCAAAAATAACAACAAAACAATAGAGAGAATCAACAAAACCAAAAGTTCTTTGAGAAGATCAACAATTCAACAAACCCTTAGCTAGATGGACGGGAAAAAAAAGGGAGCAAAGACGCAAATAAATAAAAGCAGAAATGAGATGCAACATTACCACTGATCCCACAGAAATAAGAGAGATTATAGGAGAATACTACAAACAACTGTATGCCAAAAAGTAGACAATTTAAACGAGATGGACAAATTCCTAGAAACACACAAGCAACCTACACTGACCCTTGAAGAAATAGAAGACCACAACAAACCAATCATAAGAGATTGAAACAGTCATCAAAAGCCTCCCAAAGATGAAAAGCCCAGGATCAGATGGCTTTATGGGTCAAGAAAAACCAAAAGTTGGTTCCTTGAGAAGAAAAAAAAAAATGACAAACACATAGCAAGGCGGACAAAGGAAAAAAGAGAGAAGCTGCAAATAAAATGAAAAATGAGAAGGGGGACATTGCCACTGACCTTGCAGAAATAAGAGAGATCATAAGAGGATACAATGAACACCAAAAAACTAGACAATGTAGATGAGATGGACATATTCCTAAAAACACACAAACAACTTACACTTTACCTAGAAGAAATAGAAGACCTCAACAAACCAATTACAAGTGAAGAGATTGAAACAGTCATCAAAACCCTCCCAAATATGAAAAGCCCAGGGCCAGACAGCTTCATAGGAGACTTCTACCAATCATTCAAAGCTGGTCTAATACCAATCTTGCTCAAACTCTTCCAAAAAATTGATCAGGAAAGAATACTACCAAACTCATTCTATGAAGCCAATTATTGGAAATCACATATCCAATAAAATTTTTTTAAAGATTTATTTTTATTTATTTATATATCCACCCCTTGCTGCTTGTGCTCTCTGTGTTCATTTTTTTTGCTTTGCGTTTTTCCGTGTCTGCTTATCTCCCCCTGCTGCATCAGCTCACCACGCAGTGGCTTGCCTTTGCCAGGAGGCCCTGGGAACTGAAACTGGGGCCTCCCATGTGGTAAACCAGAGCCCAACCAATTGAGCCACGGCCGGTTCCCTCCAATAAAGTTTTAATATCCATGATATATAAAGAGACACTACAACTCAACAATAATAAGTCAAACTACCCTATTAAAAAATGGCCCAAATATTTGAATAGACATTTGTCCAAAGAAGAAATATAAATGGTGAAAAAAACACATATAAACATGTTCAACATCACGAAGTGATAGGGAAATGCAAATCAAAATCACAGTGAGATATCATTTCACATCTATTAGAATGGCCACTATTAAAAAGCTGGAAAACTACAAGTTTTGAAAAGGATGTGGAAAGATAGGAACACTTATTCATTGTTGGTGAAATGTAGAATGGTACATCCACTATGATGAACTGTTTGGCATTTCCTATGGAAGTAATATTGACTTGCCATGTGACCTGGCAATACTACTATTCAGTATACCCAGAAGAAATGAAAGCAGTGATACAGACATCTACACACCAATGTTCGTAGCATGGTGTTATTCACAATTGCCAAAAGGTGGAAACAACCCAGGTGTCCATCAATCAATGAATGGATAATCAAATTGTGGTGTATACACATTGTAGCAGTTTGGCATTATTTATGAATTCCAAAAATAGATATTGGTTTATGTTTGTGAGCTGGTCTTTTCCTCTGGGCATATTAGATTATATTGGATTCAGTGTTTTACTTGATTAATTTATGATTAGGGCTTTGATTGGGCCATATCAATAGGATGTTGATTCCCTGTTCCCTTGGTGGGAAGGAACTCACAGAGAAATTACACAGCAGAGAAGAGAATTGGAGTTTTTGAGCTCGTGCCCTGGGAAGTAAGCACATAGAGGAGCTTGGTCGTGAGGAAGGAGAGAAGGCGCTGGGAAAGGAGATGAGTTGTTCGCCTGATGGTTCACAGCTGGCCTTGTGGAGAGACCGAGCAGCTGAGCCCAGAGAGAATCAATCCCCAGGTAGAGAGACAAAGCCTAGAGATCCTGACCACGGAGCCTTAAGAGGAAGAGGAAGGCTGAACATCGGCAGCCATCTTGCTCCAACACATGGCAACAGACTTTGGTGAGGGAAGTAACTCATGCTTTAGGGAAGTAACTTATGCTTTATACCCCAAATAAATACCCTTTATAAAAGCCAACAGGTTTCTGGTATTTTGCATCAGCACCACTTTGGCTGACTAATACACACATGATGGAATATTGTGCAATTGTAAGAAGAAAATGAGGTTGTGAAGCATATAAGAACATGGATGAATCTGCAGGATATTATGTTGAATGAAGCCAGCCAGTCAAAAAAGGACAGGTACTGTGTGATTGTGCTATTATGAACTAAATACATTGTGTAAACTCATGGAGTTAATAATTAGAATATAGGTCACCAGAAAACAGAATGAGGATAGTGAATGGAAAGCTGAGGTTTAATATGCAGAATTGATAAAAACTTTTAAATCTTAGGAAATGAATAGAAATGATGAAAGCACATCAACATGTGTATAACTAGCACTGCTATTATATGAGTATGACAGTGGTTGAAAGCAAAAGTCTATGGACATGTATATTACTAGAAGGAAAGCCAAGAAATGTAACATGGGACTGTTTAACAGTGAAACCTTATGTGAAATATGGATATGGGTAATGTTACATATATAAGACTGTTTTTACAAAATATAAAAACAAGTAAACTAGAGAGATAGTAACAGAATAGCAGCTATGTATGGACATTGAGAGTTGATGCAGTTTTGTTTGTTTTTTGTTTATTATTATAATTACTAGAATAATGAAAATGCTTTAATAATGATTGAAGAGATGAATGCACAACTATGCTTATACAAAATACCATTGATTATAAACTTTGGATGGATTTATGCTTTATTAATATGTATCACTAAATTTGATTTGTAAAAAAAAAAACGAAAACAAAAACAAAAAACTAGCAAAGTCATCTTCAAAACTCCAGAAAATAAATATAAGGTTGCAATGACTGGGCAAGTGTTGAATTAAGAAAATGCAACTTAAAAAAACAAACAAGATAAGTTCATAGTACAGTTGCTGAACCCTCTTCTTCTCCCACCCCAGTTTGGTGTGGAGCTAGCCTTTGTGCTCATTGTGAGTTCCTTGGTCCTGCTTCTGCGAGAGCAGAGTTCTCCTATACACATGGTAGGGTGACCCTATTTCAGTTGCAATCTATTGGGTAGAAGCTAGGAAGACTGAACCAGGACACTTTTCTGGTTCATCCTCCCAGAACTTACCCTGCAGGCAAAAGCAGCTTGCAGACAACTAAAGCACTCTAAGAAACAATTAAGTCAAAGTGGCCTAGGGCAAAGGATTATTGAATTTAAAATATAAAATGTTTATATTTTATATGTAATATATAAGTATTTTATATTTTAACGTCTACTTCATAGGGTATATAAGAAGCGTTTGGATTCCAGTAAACTGTGGAAATCATAAGGCTCCAAGTCAGTGAGTACAAGTCAAGGACAAGACATAGGCTCAGAAGATGGAGAAGATTACACACTTTCACCTCAGGCTGATATTCTCCATAGGAAGACTGAGATCTGAAGAAGAGCACCAGGCAATTTGAAAAGACCATAAAAAGTGTTCTTTAAATTTGTTTGTTTTCATTAGCTCCTGATACTCAAATAAATCTCTGTCATATCATTAGCTATATGCAAACTTGAGGAACAGACAGGTCAGGGACTAAATGCCAGAGTTAGCACATAAAATTTAGGATGTACAGTGTGCAACAAAAGAGTACAAGACAAACAAAGAAACAGGAAATGATAGCCCATCCAAAAGAAAAATATGAAAATTCAGAAACCATAAATGAAGACCAGATATTGGACATATCAGACAAAGACTTTAAAAAATGATTTTCAATATACTCAAAGATATAAAAGAAAACATGGTGAAAGAACTAAAGGAAACCTGGAGAATGATGAAAAAATAATATGAAAATCTCAATAAAGAGATTGAAAGATTTTAAAAGACTCAAACAGAAATACTGGAGTTGAAGATCACAATAAATGAAAAAAAAAATTCCCTAGAAGGTTTTGTTTTAGTTTACAAAAACTGCTGGAATGTAATATAACAGAAATGGGTTGGATTTTATAATGGGGATTTATTACCTTATAAGCTTACTGTTCTGAGGCTGTGAATATATCCAAATCAAGGCCATATCAAGAGAAACTCTCTCCCCAGAGACATGGCTGTGAGTGATCCTGGACTTCTCTGTCACATCAGAAGGCACATGGATACCTGCCAGTCTCTGCCTTCTCCTCCAGACTCTGTTGCTTT
>PVKH010010529.1:0-18204 GCA_004027955.1 Chaetophractus vellerosus | reverse complement strand
GGGGGGGGGGGATAACAGGGATTGAACCTGGGACCTTGTATGTGGGAAGCCAGCATACAACCACTGAGTCACATCGGCTTCCGTGAATTGATATTTCACTTGATGTGCTTGTTGTTTGTTTTTGTTTTTTCAGGAGTCACGGGGAACCGAACCCCGGACCTCCCATGTGGGAGGTGAATGCTCAACTGCTTGAGCCACATCCACTCCACAGCCACCCATAAACTTTTATACTCACTCTGAGGCGACAAATAGGTTTTCCAGAAGCTCGGGAGTTCATGTGTTATTGGGGATAAGTTAATGAAAGATTAGAGACCCATGTAAGACATATAGGCAAATATGCAAAAGGCAAGAGATCCTCGGAGAGGGAAACTTGAGCACTGCCTTGGAGAAGGCAGGAAGGAAAGGCTTTCCCAGGACATTTTTGCAGGGTGGTTAACAGTTTGGAGGCCTTAATGGCAGGGCTCTCCTGGGACTGGTTCAGGAAGGACATTCCAGAAGTGGCAGCCAACTGAAGAGCTGGGCAGCCAAGGTCTGTGTTTTAACCACTCAGCATCTTTTTTAAAGATTTTTATTTATTTACTTCTCCATCCTCCCCCCGTTTGTCGTGTCTCTCACTGTGTTTCCTCGCTGTGTCTCTCGGTTGCGTCATTTCACTGTGCCATCTTGTTGCGTCAGCTCGCCGCGCCAGCCCGTGGCTTCAGCTTGCTGTCCTGCTCGTCTTTAGGAGGCACAGGAACCGAACTCGGGACCTCGCATGTGGTAGGTGGGAACCCAACTGCTTGAGCCACATCTGCTTCCCTCAGCATCTATTTTATAAGTATAAACGGGTCGTGTGATACCTGGGAACTCAGACACACATTTTAGAGAAAAGGTATGTGTCACAAACATTGAGCCCCACAGACAGCAAATAAGAGGGAGATTATAGAATGCAGTTAAAAGGGTCTTTTTACCTGTAGGCACTTAGCAATTAGATGGAGTCTCAGGGATTTAATTGAACTAGTTATTTAACACCATAAGATATATTGTCAAAGCAATGATAAAAACAAAAATAGAACAAGTCCTTTGCTTTAAACTTCTTGCTAACTTGAAAATAGAGAAACCTCATTATCCTCCAACACTACTCAAATTTCACTTCCTTTCTGAACTTTCATTGGCCTCCATAGGCCACCTGGATCTTCCATTTCTCTGGACTCAAGTGGTTTAAAACAAAATTGTACACATCATTATGCATTGTTTTATTTTGTTCAGGTTTGATTAGCCTCTCCAAAAAGATTGTGAACTTGAGACTGGGATAAAGTGTTTGTAAAGCTTGGTATTTCCCATAGATAGGGATACTAAATGCCTTGGATTTTCTCACCTAGCTCCAGTTTTGCCATAACACCCTCATACTTGTCCTATTTGTGTCCTGAATTTTGGTTCAGAAAATAAAGTCATTATATATGAAGGAAACCCCACAGGGGTCCCTCTGGATTCTTGCCTGGAGCAGACGAATTGGAGTTGACACCGAAATGGTTGGGAGAGAGGTTTATTAATGCCGGTGGAAGGACAGGAGAAAGGGATGTCTCAAATCTGCCTCCCCCAATTTTTAGGAGTTTAGGGTTTTTATGGATTCCAACGGGGGGAGGGTGGAGTGTTTTGTTTTTTTTAGGAGGTACCAGGTATTGAACCAGGACCTTGTACATGGGAAGCAGGCACTCAACCACTGAGCTACATCCACTCCCCAAAATAATTGTCTTTTTTTTTTTTTTTTTAAGATTTTTGTTTTATTTATTTATCCCCCTCTCCTTGTTTGCGGTCACTGTCTGCACTCTGTATCCATTTGCTGTCTGCTCTCTGTGTCTGCTCGTCTTCTCCTAAGGAGGCACCGGGAACCATCCGGGGACATCCCATGTGGGAGAGGCGCTCAATCACCTGAGCCACCTCAGCGCCCTGGTCTGTTGTGTCTCTCATTGTCTTTCCACTTTGTGTTTCTTTTGTTGCGTCATCTTGTTACGTCAGCTCACCATGCCTGCCCACCGTGCCTGCTCGCCTTCTCTAGGAGACACTGGGAACCGATCCAAGACCTCCCATGTGGTAGGTGGAAGCCCAATCGCTTGAGCCACATCCACTTCCCTAATTGTCTTTAAAAAAAATAATTATTATTTTTTTTATCAGCCTTTAACATAAAATTCCTAGAACAGTGATTCTAAGACTATGGTCTGGAGAACAGCTGCAATATCCCCCACAATTTATTTGAAACTCATTCTCAGCCCCAGATGTACCGAGTCAGAAACTCTAGGAGTGGGGCCCACACGACTGTGTTTTAATCGGCCCTCCAGGCATTCTGATGGGTGGGAAAGTCCAAGAAGAACTGTCCTACTCCATTTTCTGCCTTTTACAGGTTAAAATCCTAAGTGTCAGGTAGGTAGCATGACGGTCCCAAATCACACAGTTCTTCAAACCTCTACCTTGGAAGAATGGATCAGCAAGTTTTTGCAAGGTGAATTTGAAGTCTCAATGCATGAAAGAAACCATTCCTCATGACTGGATATATGAAAAAATGCATTTATTATTTTTCTGGTTTGTCTTTTTAAAGTAAAAAAGATTGTTAGCCGTATCTTTGAGCTCTTAAATGTTTTTATTTCCAGGTTTAGGATTTACAGTCTAATTACCAGGAAGAGGAATTTGTTAGTTCACACAATTAAGACAATATACAGAACAAAAGCAAATAAAATGAGTTGGGCATCCAGATTTTATCCTGGTAAAAAAACTGCCTTTTGCAGTGGTCACTGCAGATAGTTAATCTCATTCTAAATTAGGTATTGATTTCACTAGAAGTCTGCA
Organism: Chaetophractus vellerosus; assembly: GCA_004027955.1. NCBI lineage: Eukaryota > Metazoa > Chordata > Mammalia > Cingulata > Chlamyphoridae > Chaetophractus > Chaetophractus vellerosus. The sequence goes on along the minus strand of PVKH010010529.1, from coordinate 15,381 downwards.
AAGGAAACGGAATTTCTCTTATATCTAGTTTCTGGAATTGGGGCACGACACTTTAATTTCTGACTAAAATTATTAAAAACAAAGTGTGTTTACTAATGAAAGATGTTAATGTGGGAAAGTGTGGGAGGGGGAGGGAGGGGACATATGGGAGGTCCTGATATTTTTTATGTACCATTTGTATAATCTAAAGCATCTTTAAAAATTAAAAAAAAAAACCATGTTTAGTTGCTTTCTAAATTTATATACCCATTTATGAGAGAAAAATTGAAAGTTAGGAATTCCTAAGAAAATGGAGATTTCCAAATTGATTAAATAATACAGTAAGCCTGGATCCACTAAAGGTGGTACTAGTCACCTGAAGATGCTTTCTAAGCCCCCATCAGTGACCGCAAACTGAGGTTTATAGTTGGAAATATTTCAGATTGCTTTCAAACTGGCAAAATTAGAATCTAAGTTTTAGAAAGTCATTGTAAGAAGATAGCTCCTGAGCATTCAGATTTTTATTTCCCACAACACGCAGTGAGGAGGCCAGAGGTGGAATGTAGAAACTAATAACATGAACTGCTGGACTCGTGAGAATACCACTGAGCAAGTGGCACAGAAGCCACAAAGGTCAGGACCCGGCGGCAGCCCACAGCTGGGTCCACGTGGGAGCCCCGGGGGCCTGGCCCGCTGAGTCAAGGCTGTGACGGCACGGGCTACACTGGTTTTCTTAACTAACTAAATAAGCCAACCAATACTAATTCTATTGTAGAAAGCAGTGACAACATACTCTGGTCAATCCTAAACCTTCCCCTTGCACAATAAACTGGAGTTTGTTGGTCTGGGGGGAGGTGAGATAGTAAGTTTCCAGATGAACTAAATTCAAATATTTTGAAAATCTTTTGATCCCTACATACCCCAGATAAATAACTCCAGAGAGAGAGAGAGACAGAGAAAGAGAGAGAAAGAGAAATGGAAGGAGAGGAGGAGGGAAGGAAGGAAGTAAAGAAGAGGAATTCATTTGACATGAAGGTAGAAATCTTTCCCATTGGAAAAGCGAACATTCAGGGAATTGCACTACAATGGAGCGGAAGGACAGGAGTCCTCTCAGGACTAGTTGTGCTATTTCCTTAGCTAAATGAGACTGGAATCATCTTTATAGCCCTTCCCCTGGAATTAACTCTGGTCTCGGGCTTTGGAACCTGTTTAGACCGTCTGTGAAAAATAGCGGAACTCTAGCAACTTGTTTAAAGACAAGAGCAGAGATTTAGGGGAAGAGGAATTTAGATAAGGCTCAGTAATCCATTCTCTGAAAAAATAAGATATTTTTAAGGACAAGAAGAGAGTAAAGATGAATATATTAAAGGTTAATAGTTCAATGCCCATCTGGAACCCTGCAAAAGATTTATTTCTTTCATTTTCAAATAGGAGCTTTTTCTGCACTATACCCAGGTGTTTCTCTTTTATAGTGACAGGCAAAAATTGCCTCCAAAATTTCGAATATTGTTTTATTTCCTTTCCTAATGTAAAATCAAGAAATGTTTTTCTAGATATGTTTGTATTATAAAGTACATCATCTCATCTTCTCCTAATTACATTCAGTATAAAATCATGTCTAAAGTAATCTTTTTTTTTTTTCCTTCTTTTCCTTGTTTGGTTAAGAATCCTACGAATTTTGAAATCTATGGGCACCAATTTGAAATAATGGTTAATCATTGGGCTCATCTTTTGGAATTGCTGGTTAATCTAGCAGTGTCAGAGCTGGGTACTGATATATCCTGAAGATGGTCCTGTATCCAGTTGCTGTCATTTCAGGTTTGATTTCAATGTAGATTTACTTTAAGGGACTGAATTACCTACAAAATGAGTCAGTAAAATAGATGCAAAAATGAGAGAGAAAGAGAGGGAGAGATTCCCCAACTGGAAACACTTATAAAATGACCTATAAACGATGCCAACCAACCAAATGATCTGTGCATCCCAACAGCATTTTTCCATGCAGTTCTTTTTGTATGCCAACTGACTTGTGTTCTCCCAGAACATCACTAAGGCTTTCCTAATGCTCATTTAAATAGAGGAAATATTAACCACCTGTTAAAATTCTTTGTAGAACAGAATCCTTCTGCTACCAATTTATATCTCTATAATAGCAATGGGAATTTTTATGTCCTCATTCTAGCCTACTTGTTACTAAAAGTGCTGGCTATAAATAATTAGAACCTTGTTTCATTGGTGAGATAAGAGTATAGATATTATTTTAAAAGAAACTGTACTCAACTTAGACTCTATTAATAGGGGATTCAAAAGTGGGCATCAGTGGGGTCCCTACTGAAATACTGAGCATAAGTTGGCTAGACCTTCACCATTTAAAAAAAAGCCAGTTTTTAGGGTTACTTTCTTGGTTTATTATTTTTAACTCATTTATTCATCCATTCAACAAGTCATTAAGAGTCTACCTTGGGGGCTGGCTGTAAACCAGTGGATAGGGTGCCGGATCACCACATGGGAGGCCCCGGGTTTGGTTCCCGGGGACCTCTCCAAAGCGGGCAGACCGCCTGAGAAGGCAAAGCTGCCGTAGGCAGGGCAAAAAAAAGCTGCCACGGGCAGGGCAAAGCCACCACGGGCAGGGCAAGTCACCCGCGAACAGAGCAGATCCACCCGTGAATGGAGCAGAGCCGCCTGCGTGGTGACCTGACTCGGCGTGTCGCCGCAACGGGGGGAGACAGAGCAGACACAGAAGAACGCAGAGAAATGAACACAGCAAGAGCAAGCAGAAAGGGGGGGATATGTAACAACAACAAAAAAAAAGAGTCTACCTTGCCCCAAGTCACACTAAGCCAATCCTTTTCTGTGTTACACATTCCTTGTAACAATATTATCATAACCTTAGTGGCTTAAAGCAGCACGCTTTTTTCCCACAGTTTCTGTGGGTCAGGAGATCCACTGAGAAAGGATCCACTGGGAAAGGATCCACTTCCAAGCTCCTATAGCTGGTGGGAGCATTCAGTTCCTTGTGAGCCGTTGCGCTGAGGGCCTCGGTTTCTTTGTGGCTCTCGGAAGAGGCCACCCCAGGCCCTTGCCATGTGAGCTTTCCCTACATGACCACTTTCTTCCTCAAAGCCAGCAGAGAAGGGTCTACCAGCAAGACCTAACCACCATACACTGGTAGCTATTATTTTTTAATCTAGCTCAGTGTAGAGATCTTATATAAGGACAGAAGCAGCATTCCCATCACCTTTACTGTATTCTCTGGGTTAGAAACAAACCACAGGTCCTGCCCACACTCAGGGGATTATACAAGGATGGGAACACAGGAGGCTGGGATCAGGTGGCCACCTTAGAGTCTGTCCACCACATGACGTACCATGAGTACCATGATGGTGTGTTTCAGGAATTGGATGTCTCTGACCTTGATTGGCAAAAGGTATGGTCCCATTGCAAGCATGCATCCTATTTTTTAAAAATTAATTTAATTTATTTATTTCTCCCCACCCCCTCATTGTTTGCATTTGCTGTGTCTGTTTGTTGTGTGCTGGTTTGCTTTTTAGGAGGCACTGGGAACTGAACCTGGGACCTCCGATGTGGGTGGGAGGTGCCTAATCACTTGAGCCACCTCAGCCCCTGCCTTTGTTGCATCTCTCATTATGTTTTTCCTCCTTGTGTCTCTTGTTGCGTCATCTTGTTGTATCAGCTCGTCGTGCCTGCCTGTTGCGTCAGCTCGCTGTCTTGCTCGTGTTCTTTAGGAGGCACCAGGAACCGAACCTGGTACCTCCCATGTGGTAGGTGGGATCTCAATCACTTGAGCCACAGCTGCTTCCCTGCATCCTATTTTGAGGCTTGTGATCTGCTGTAAGCCCCAGGCAGCACTCATAAACCTGCCTTGGGGTATGAGGATGGCCTGACTGGACTGAAGACAATCGAATTCAGTAATTCTTGACTGAGTCTGAATTGAAAAATCCCCAGAAAGCCAAGTATTGGAAACTCCCAGGAGTTCAAATATACTTGATGGAGGCTGGGAGGTAAAAGGAATGTCTGAGGATGATAGATAAAACTCTGTCTAAACTTTCCCCACAGAAATTTCTAAGAACTAGACTTGTTTCACTTGACTTCTCAAAGACTGTCCACTTCAAAGCCCTCAGGGAACGACTCAGCTATCACACAACAAACCCTGGTGCAGGGCCGGTATCCCTATAAGCTACAAGGCACTGCTTGAGCCTCTGAAACCAAAAGCCAGGGAAATTCCCAACCTGGCATGCACTCATATGAGGTGTGAATTTCTGTACATGGGTGGAAATAGTGGGATTTATCACTGAAGAATTTGCAAAACCCATTCCTGGGAAATCTTATTTAACTGTCACGATTATTCTGTAAGATATTAGTGTTATTAAATTAATAGATGAGGAAACAAGTTCAAGGAGGTTAAATGACTTATCCAAGATCACGGCCTAAGTATGATTGGATTCAATATGCTTTGATCACAAACACACAGCCTTCTCCTCTGAGTATCTGAGAATCTGCCTTTCTTTAGCAACTGCTGCACAGGTTGCTCTACCTGAGTCAGAAAATGCCAGTACCCCTAATAACCACTAGAAAATCCCCAAATTTTAGCTGGACATGTGGTGCCTCAGAATAAAGACAACTTTGCTTAGCTTTCCATGCAGACAGGAATGTAATGTGACTACATTCTTGTCAATTGGATCTAATGTGTGCAACTTTAGGGGGAAAAATCCTTCAGGAAAATGCATATCCTTCTTTATTCCTTTCTCCATTCCTCCACCTGGAAGACACGATGGCTAGGGTTGCAGCAGCCACGTTGGACCATGAGGTAACCTTAGGAACAGAGGTCCCTCATGGCAGAACAGAAAGATAGGAGGTTGGGTTCCTAAAGCCTTGGAGTGCCATTACCAGCTCTGCCTTCGCGCCTAAAATCTTTTTCTTGACTGTGAGGAGAAAATCAGTTACTTGAGGTTCTTCTCTTACTTACAGTCAAACGTAATTCTGATAGACCATCTTCCCCATGCATCACAGCTGAATGGACTAGAGGAAAGCAGCTGACTGAGGGACATCCGTGAGCTGACCAGAGACTGTATTCTAGTGAGGAAAATACCCACTGAGTCACACTGATTTCTTATACATTGTTTTGATTTATTCACTCATTTTATAAATATTGCTTGGATAGCTACTGCATATCAGGTACTCTTCTCAGCGGGTGATACTGCGTTGAACAAGACAAAAGCCTATCGGGAATTTGGAATTGAAAACCTGAGAAAGAGACCTGTTGTCAGATAGCAGTTGGACCTGAAATGAACAGGACATGTGTGGCATAGATACAAGAGAGGTCAGAAGCAGCCGGGGTGCGTGTATAGTGAAGCTAGTGCAAGCCTACACTAGCAGGGTTCGGCAATCCAGAGGAAGCCCAAGAGCTAAGAGAGAGGAGCCCTGGTGGGAGAATGGCTGACCCTACACACGCCCTCGTTCCCTGTCCTTCAGGACTCTCTCAGTCTCTCCCAGAGTCCTTAGAGACTTCTTCAATTCCCTCTAGTAACAACTCTCTCCCCCTTTTAACTGAGTTTTTAAGAGTGGAATTTCCCCCCTGCAAACCAAAGCCTCACATTTAGAGTGACAGAGCAAAGATCAGACACAGACTTAGGTGACTCCATGTTTTATTTCACACCACAGCTCCCTAGATTAAAGCATCTTTTTAAAAAGAAATACACAGCTATGATTTCCTAGTCCATGTGTATATCAGAGTAATGAAATAAAATGTTGGCAAGAAAAGGTCTTTAGAGGGGATTTGTTTGAATGAATAAGTCAGAATCTTTTGTAATAATGATCATATCCATTATTTACAAATAAGTAGGTGCTTCTTAGGTGTTTGATGATCTCTTGATCACTAAGCCATTCAAGCATTGCCCCTGCTGCCCGGTTCACACAATGAATGTGCTCACTGACTCCTCATCACAAAATCTGAATTAGTGGTGCGAAGGAAAGACCTATTCAGAGCTTCATCAGCTGCTATTTTCTTTCCCTTTCAGGTCAGAGGAAGCAAAACGCCCTGCCTTGACCTTTGTCACATTCCCACCTTCCTACCTGCCTCCATTCTGGAGTCCCTGCTATGCTCTCAACAATGGACTCTTTTAATACCAGTAGAAGGAACAGAAGAACCTGCCAAATGCAGTGGATGGAATGTCACATATTTGCCTCCTTCTGATGCTAACAGCATGGAGCAGATTTATCTTTTTCCTTTAATGGAAGTAAATTTATTTTTAAAAAATTAAATACCAGCCTTTATTGCTGCAGCTGTTTAATTAAAAAAATTAAATCCACTTCATGTCTGCATATTTGAAAACAACCCGTGAAGTCATTAAAGTATGTATGACCCAGAATTGGAAGAATGAGAGCTTCCAAAGACTTCTGAATGTGTAAGTGACACAGCAAGCAGGTGGGAGCCCACCAGTTGTGTGAAGATCAAGCTCTGCCTTGCCTAATTGTACTGCCAGTTCTTATAATCTAGGAGGCCTGTGTGGTTGGTATTCCCATACTGTAGACACAATCCAGTGGAAGCAGCCTTAGGAATTGGCTAGGACATTGAGCTTCCCAGGAGAAGCACCAACTGGTAAAGTTACTGAGAGTCATAAGTCTGTAAACGGGAGAAGGAACTATTTAGATTAGACAATTTGGCAGCACTAGCTGTCTCTGCCTCTTGTGAAGGGTGTGGAGAGAAAATTCAACAAATTCTGCTAAAAGGAGTACTGACCCCAGGGCTACCTCACTACAGGTTCTGGGCACAGGTGTGGGTGGTCCCAAAGAATGATTAGGTGTATTTCCCCAAGCCTGTGGTCTATCCTCAATTTGTTAGCATTTGTTATGTATTCACCTCTTGCTAAATCCTGGGGTGAGGGGCGGTGGGAAGGAGATGGAAGATCAATTAGAAAGATCCTTATCTTGGAGGAGTCTATGGTTCTGGGCACTCTTCCTGGCAGTGGGGCAGGAGTGGAATGGTCTATTCTAGCTCAAAACATCTCCCACAGTGTTGCATCCGAGTCCTCAGTTAAGCCTTCCCAAGCTTTTACCTCACAGGAATGTGAGGAGCTTGGATGGGTTAGAATTCTTTGATAGTAAGTGACAGAAACCCAGCTCAGAGTTGATTAAGAAATAAAGAGAATGTAAAATGTAGATTAGTTAAAAGTATAAATTTCCTGATAAAGGGATTGAAGTTGTATAAGGGACTATTCATTGTCTTAGAAAACAAACATTGAAATATTAAAATAAAAGGGCATGTTGCCTGCCACCATCTACTCTCAAATGGTGCATAAAAATAGATTATATATGTTTGTGTGTGTATATATATTTTACAGCGAGGGGGAAGAAAATGATAGCAAAAATGTGCAAAATCTTAAAAACTGGTGAATCTAGATAAAGGGGGTAAATGGTATACAGTAATTTTCTGTACCATTCCTGCAATTTCTCTGTAAGTTTAATTTATTTCAAAGTAAAAAGTCAAGAAAGAAAAGAAAATATACAAAGTGGAATTCAGCGGTTCAACTGTGCAGGAATTCTCTGGCTCTTTCTCCATGTCTTATTTGTATTTTTCCCCACACTTTGCCTGCATTCTCTTCGTGGCAAGTCTATCACTACAAGCCACTCTGCACTAACAGCCTTCTAGCACCAAGGCCCAATAGCCAAGACATTTTTTTCCTGAAAGCAGCAGCTCCAAGTATCCTCAGGAAGGATTTTTAATGGATCTGCCTTGGGTCATGTGCCCAAATCCAAGGACTAATCGCTGTGGCCTGCAGGTTGAAGCATATCTCTTCTCACTGAGAGCCCCAGCTAGCTTCCAAGAGAGGGATATCAGTAGAAACTGTTCCCTGGAGGTACTAGATTCTTGAGGATTTTGTTTGGTAGGATTTATTCTCCCTGTTGGTTATACATCCTAATTTTCCCAAAGAAAATACCTTCCTCTCACTCTCAGTCCATGTAACTTGGAAGAGAATTAGCCCACCCCCAGCTCCAGGGGTGAGCACATGAGCCAGGCCCAAGTCAATCAACATGTCCAGTCTTGGTGGCCGCAGTGACTGCACATGACCACGCCAGTCCAAGCACAGTAATCTCTGGAGCTTTGCTGACTCACTCTTGTTTACTCTGGACTTGAACCAGGGCAGCAGCAAGCCTGGAGATGCCAGGGACCACCAGGACAGCAAAGCTTACTGGAGATTAGAGCCAATGCAAAGCAGAAGACAGTCAGGATTTGGAGAAACACGGCTTCCTGATGGCACCATTTCAGCGACTTGATCCAGATGTGCTAGCTATGGAGTTATTAGTAATGTGAGTAAATACATTACTTGCTTAGTTTAATTGGTTTGAGTTGAATTTTCTGGCACTTGCAACCAATAGTCTTGCTCCACGCACTATGTACACCTAATATGAAATTGTCTTTTATGTCCTGATTTACTATTTGGGGTACTTCGGCTTAGAGACCCAGGCAAAAATTAAGTAACACTGTTTGCACTGACCATGAAATTATCAGTGCTATTTATTTTTATTTTATTTTTTTTTAAAGATTTATTTATTTTATTACATATCTCCCCTCCCCCCCGCTGCGGCGACGCGCTGAGACTGGTCACTGCGCAGGCGTGGCTTTCTCCGCTTGTGGGCGGCTTCTGCCTCCATTCACGGCCGGTTTTCAGTTCGCAGGTGGCTGGCTGCGCTCCATTCGCGGGCGACCTGCCCTGCCCATGGCGGCTTTTGCCCTGTCCGTGGCAGTTTTTTGCCCTGCCCATGGCGGCTCTTGCCTTGTCCGTGGCAGCTTTTTGCCCTGCCCACGGCGGCTCCGGCCCGCCCATGGCGGCTTGCCATTCTCAAGGCGGTCTGCCCGCTAGGAGAGGTCCCCGGGAACCGAACCCGGGGCCTCCCATGTGGTATGCCGGTGCCCTATCCACTGGGCTATCGAGCCGGCCCCTATCAGTGCTATTTAGAAAGGAACCACCTACCTCACTCGCCATTGTATAAGCGTCTTGACCATGTAATAAGGACAAAATGGTTTGCAAATCTAGAGAAATTATTGCATGCAGATAGATGGCAAGTACAATGCTCACTCCACCTCCAGGTATACCCTACTGGCAGTAAGATGATTCCAGGCATGCCAGAAACTGAAGGGCACATTGGCAGCAAGTAACATATTTCATGTGTGAGCAAAATATTTTCTCTGGAGACAGACCACTTAAATCATAATAAAAGTCAATGAAAATATATTACCAATTTTTCAAACCAAGGAGCCACAAGCAATCTCTTTCATTTTCTGAGGTTTAGCTGCTTTATTGCTGCTGTTGAAGGAAAAGAGATAATGATGAGTTGAAAAGTCATCAAATGGCTTCTGGTGATTCTAAGATGGCATTAGGTTGGCATAGGACTTTGCATGTCCATAATGAAGAGAGAAAAAGGACAGGTATAGAATATTTGAGCTGGAAGGGACCTTCAGAGATAATCGAATTAAACTCTTGTGTTAGAGCTGAAGGAATGGAAGAAAACAGGCCAAGTGACTTGTCAAAGGTTACCAAGCTAGTTTAAGGTATAGGCTGGAGCCAGAACCCAGGTTTCAAGACTCTAGTCTAGGGCTCTTTCTGCCTTATCGTGATGTTTACCTAGGAAAATGTCCATGGAAGTAGTGACCAATAGATATTTCCCCCTTACTTTGCCATTTTTATAAGACTACACAGAGTAACTGCAAATTTCAAGCACATAAAAATCTGCAGCTATTACGGCTATATGAGGAAATGTCCATATTTTTAAGAGACGCATATTGAAGGATATGAGAGTGAAATGACATGATATCTAAAATTTACTTTAAAATATGTCAACAAAGAAGAGAAAGGGAGAGAGATGAAACCAGTGTGGCAAAATCTTGGTAACAGTTGAATCTGGGGGATAGATGTATGGGGTTACTATAGTATTCTGTCTTCTTTTGTGTATTATTTTCATAATGACAAAAAAAAAGCTTTAAAAATCTGTAGAGGCACGCAAAACTGGTCAAGTAATGAGAAATAAGCATTATTTGAGTATCAATTAAAAAAAAACAGCAGAAGCTTAAACCATTTTTCTAGCTTCAAAATAATCTTCTACAACTTTTACACATGCTTATGAATTACGTCATTTTTTGTCATAGTTTTTCCCTGTTTCATTGACGATATTTTTCTGCTCCATGCCCCAACTCCACCTTGCCAATGTTCTTCCCAGAGCAGCACTTTAAATGGCCATGGATTAAAGTAGTAACTCTGAAAGGAGCATGCAATCAGGGCATTGGTGGCTCAAGGTTAGCCTGCCAATAAAGCAACCTGAGATCGCTTCCATTCACTCTGACACAAAATAATTTCCTTGGCTGGAATGGCAAGCCATTTACAGAGTTACGTGTACATGTGCTGCTGCGAGTGCCACAAGACCATCTTGTAATTTCTCAGCTGTGGGAGAAAGTGGACCTAATTCTCTCTCACCTCCTTTTTTCTTTTCTTTCTTTTCTTTTTTTTTTTTTAGTAGGTATCAGGGATTGTACCTGGGACCTCGTACATGGGAAGCAGGTGCTCAACGACTGACCTACACCCGCACCCAGTCTCTCACCTCCTTTTTCAGGCTGGTGGGAGACATTTGATTTCCCACAGTGCTCTCTTGCAATGGCTCTTACTGCCTTTGGTATTTAAGCACCACAGGGAGAGGGCAGAATGGAAACTCTTTTGGCCTTCCTATGCCTCACCTGAAACAAGCAGGACCACACTTTGCATATTGACATTCAATTGCAATTCCATCACCATTCCATTTGCAGACGCCCATGCTTTGGTTGCCAATGGGACCATCTTAGCGACATGAACCATTTGCTTTGTGTTCTTGGTGGCCTGGTTTTTATTGCCTGTGATTTTCAAGAAATTTCCCTTGGACGTGAAAGGCTATCATCTGCTCTAGTGATCTAAATATCATTCCTGAGAGCCGAGGGACCAGGAATCAATGTGATTTGTTTCAATGTGTTCTGGTGCTGCTACCATTAATCACAGTTATTTCAGGCTATTGCAATGGGTATGGGAAAGTATTCCCCAAACTAAAAACAACCACCCACAAGACTAGCCCTTTACATATTAACAGAGAGAAAGGTCAGTCTGGCCAAGACGAGTGTTGTACTCTTGGGGAATGTTCACTTGTGATCCAGCTATTTGCAGAACTCTGTAATAACCAGGGTTGTGCTGAGAGCTGTTTTAACTAGGACGTTTGGCATTGTACGTAACCAGATTTACAATGCCTGGCACGAGCGGGTCCGGGATCATCTGGTAAAGTAGGTGTCTTGGTTTGCCAGGGCTGCTATAACAAATACTGCAGCCTGGTTGGCTTAATAACAGAAATTCATTGTCTCTCAGTTACAGAGGCGAGAAGTCCAAAATCAAGGTGTGCACAGGCCATGCTTTCCCTGCAGTCTGTAGCATTCTGCTCGTGGCTTGCCTCAATCTCTGCCTCCATCACATACCTCTTCAGTCTCCTCCTGTGGGTTCTGTTTCCATGTCCAAACGTCCTTTGTGTTTAGGGACTCCACCCTTATTCAGCTTGGCCACCTCTCAATAGGATCTTCAGAGATCTTATTTACAAATAAGCTCATGTACCCAGGACTGAGGGCAAAGACTTGAACGTGTCTTGTGGGGGGCATGACTCGGTCTCCAACAACAGGTAGTATTGAACATGAGCTTGGAGTGAACATGGGCCAATTCATTAATGGGACATGCTCAAGAGTGTGCTGACTCTTCCCCTAATCACTTGCATTTAGTGTTCCAAAGCACTGCTCAAATCCAAGCCTTCTGGTTATGCATGTGCTTGTGGCTCAAATTGCCCATCTTCTCTTCCCCAGCCTCTTGTTTAGACTCATCCAGCAGCATAAGAGCATCATTTCATCCCTGGAAGAACAAATGTCATAGCTCGTAACATGAGGCAAGCAAGTAAGCACAAGGCCGGGGCCGTCACAGGAGTGCAAACTCTCTCTCTCCAGGAGCAGAGATGCAGCAGTGCCTCGGGGGGGCCTTCCTCCAAAGTTGCAAAAGCACATGCACCTACTGTAACTTTCATCCTTCTGGAAAACCAAGAGGAAGGTCCATAATTGGGGGAGAGGGGATGAAACACAATTCTATATTCTGTTTGAATTAGATGACACCAACATCAAAGAATTATTTCTTTTTTACTTATTTAGAGAATATAAAGTACAGCAACCCCCTCAACTGTGAAAAGGTACAGTCTGTCCACAAACACCTTCAGGAAGCAGTAGTAATAGGAGACTCTGTAGAGCTTCCAGGGGAGACATGGCCTTCTTCGGTGACCTTTCCCTGCTGGGTTTCTTCAATAGTCTTTCTCTGTTGACACATAAGGAAACTTTTCAAGATATCTTTCAAGATCTGTTTCCCCAAAGAAACTAAAGTTATCACACACAAGCTATGTCATTATAAACACTAATATTCTTGGTTGTGGATATTAAACTTATGTAGGAACAAATTCCTTCTCCATAACTTGTCCCTTGTCTAATGAATGCTTTGTTTGCTACTATGGAACAAGATCCTTCAATCAAGTTGGTTTATTTCTTTTCCATTGCACTGCAACCACTAGCTATTTCAGTTTTTACCACATCAACTTAATGTATTTCAGTGGTTAACAGAGCAGTTAGAAACATTTGCTGTGCCTCTGTAATTGCCAGCCACCTTGTATTTTTTTTTTAGAGTTCACAAGAATCTAGAGAGTTACATTCCTCAGCCTATGGACCTGATGGGTAAACTGCCATGGACTTTACCAATTTTATAATAGAAATGGGATTGCCAAAGAGATAATCGCTTGAATGAAAATTATCATATAAGTGACTTTGTATTCTGAAAAGCTAAGTTACTACTTGCAGTTACAGCTGCCTGTCACCAAGCAACTGTTGTGTGCGAGTAGCATGAACATTCTTCCTTGCCTATCACTGCACCACGATCCTGAAGCAGAGGGAATATCTCAAAAACAATCTCAAATCCTTCCTAACTCTGAAGTGTCCACAAAATACTACAATTTTATCATAGGTCATTTGTCTATTCTTCCTTTAGAGTGTTGTATCACTCATCACATTCTTCTCTAACAGACAGGACCAAGGGTGACACACAGAATGATGTGCAGGTAACCATTGGCTCTAGCCAATAAATAGGCCAGATGGTTAGACATAACTATACCAACCACGACATATGCACCAAGAAAATACAGAGAAGGACCCTTGAACTTTTCTTAGTTAAGTTACAAGGGGAGAATAAAAACAGAACTACCTTCTTTACTGGGTTGGCATAAAGAATACATGGGTCATTGGAAAAAGAACTACAGATTGGGAAAAGAAAATTCATCATCTGATTCTAAAATGAAATTTCTCCATCCTTTTTTTAAAACACAATTTAGGAGAACAATTTTAAGATAAATCATAGTTTAAACCAGGACAGGAATTTATGACTTTTTGTTTCCCCGAAAAGATTAAAGGGAAGATGAAAATTGGTGCTGCCCAAATGGGAGTCAGGAGTTGGGTTAATTCTATAGGAGCCAGAACAGAAAGGTAGAAGTAATGCCTGAGGGCCCTGGAAATTCTGTGGCCACAGGAAATATAATTTAAGACCCACAATCATTCAAAATGTGATTTTTCCACTCTCAGCCAGAGTCCCTTAATCCTACTTATTCTGCATGGTGGCTGCTACTATTCCAAGTAGGAGAAGTTACTTTACTTCACCACGTCATCCTGGCCAGCATGGATGGACTAGAAATGCTAGATTGTCCCCCTGAAGGGAATTGACATAAATTACAAGGTAGCAGGCATGCTGTGCCTGGAACCCACTAAACATAAGGTGGTCTCCCAAGCTAGGGTGGGCTATTTACTCATAATATTAATGAAGTATGTCTAATCATGTATCTGGACAAAATTCATGGGTGAAGACTGGGACATACAGTACTATCCTTAGCTGTGCAAGAATTCAGAGTTTTATTATAGTAATTGGAGAAGGGTATTGCAATAGCTCTAAATAAATATCAACAATAACTGATTCAAACAATGGAGGAAGGGCAAAAAGCTACCTGAGGGAGCTGCTTTGGGGATCTGCAGAACAGGAAAGTGCTGCTCATTACCCAGGAGGAAGAGGGACAGAGACACAAAGAGGCCAGAGGAAAACTGTGAGTTACTCACCCCTGTGACTGGAAACAGCACATATACCCCACCCTCAAGGCAAATAACCTTGGTAAAACTCCTGGCTCCTTGCAGCCAACTGAGTGAGAAAGAACTTTTCCTGGGAGGAAGATGAGTCTGGTGGGGGGTGGAGAGTGGTTTCTCTTCAGTGAGTTTGGTCAGCTGAGCCCCCTTGGAATTTCAAAAAAGACCCCAGCCAGCACTGTAGCCACCCCAGGGAGAGCAGAGGAGAATCTGATCAGGCAGGCTGTAACATCCAGCTGTGCAGAGAGAAACAGGAACTAGGTCAGGGAGGGCGCGGAAACAGGTGCCTAACCAGTCCAGTTTCTGCAAACTGTTAGAAGCCCAACTCACCTGAGGGAATGGGGGCAGGAAGAGCCAGATAAGCTTTCAGAAGCATGCTTAACCTGTAGAGAGGGAGTAGCTCAGTGGAGGAATTCCTGCCTTGCATGTATGAGGCCCCTGGTTCCATTCCCAGTACCTCCTAAGAGAAGGGGTCCAGAGAGTGATCCACTGGGTTATCGGGCACCCAGCTGGCACCTTATGACTGGGAATGTATAGACTGAGATTTTTATTTTGTTTTAGGTTTTTTTTTTTTGATCTGTTATTTTTTATTTTTTACCTTTTTAAAAATTATTATTCTTTATTTTATTCACTAAAACTGGGTACCTCACGTGTGGAGGGCAGGGTGATAGACTGTTGAGCACCAGCAGCCTGAGACAGTCCCTAGGGGCCTAAGAGGGAAACCATTTTTCCTGGGTTTTTTTTTTTTTTCTTGTTGTTTTGGTTTGGTTTTTTGTTTGTTGTCTTTTCCCTTTCTTGGTTTCCAGTTTTTTCTTTTACTTATTTTTTTTACTTTCTTTCTTTTTTAAAAAAATTTTTTGAAGTATATCATTCATATATGAACATTCATAAACAATAAGTGTGTAGTGAAAGTTGTGAACTTACAAAACAAACATGCATGACATTATACAGGGTTTCCACACATCACCCCACCACCAATACCTTGCATTGTTGTGAAACAATGTTTAGAAATTATGAAAGAATATTGTCAAAATATTACTACAGTACTAACTATAGTCCATACCTTACATTTGCTGAATTTCCCCCCAACCCACATTATTATTATTATTATTATTATTATTATTATTATTATTATTATTTAATTAATTTATTTACTTTTATCCCTTTTT
>PVKH010010528.1:0-18205 GCA_004027955.1 Chaetophractus vellerosus | reverse complement strand
CATGGCGGCTTGCCATTCTCAAGGCGGTCTGCCCACTAGGAGAGGTCCCCAGGAACCAAACCCGGGGCCTCCCATGTGGTATGCCGGCGCCCTATCCACTGGACTATCCAGCCGGCCCCCACTCCAATCTTTGTGTGTGTTTTTTTATTTGTTTGTTTGCTTTTGGATTTCTATATTTTCTCATTCATTACAGAAGATTAAAACTCATTAAAACAATTAAACTAGCTTAACAATTTTCCTCCCTCTGCTTCAGGTCTCTTTGTATGATTTATTACTGTATATAGAATACAAAACACAGACAACAGGAATGATAACAAAAATATCAATAAAAATATTATTGAAATAAATTAGGAGAGAGACATTTGACTTTTGGCATTTGTAGCTTATATGGAGTTAAGTTGAGACTGAGTTTTGAAATGAGATGGAAAATTTCAAATGATAACTTTGCCAGTTCAGTGTTGGGGGTTAATTCCATGATTAATTACAATTTATTAAGGAAAGATTCCAAATATAATTTCAAAAAATTGATGAGCAAGTAAATTTATTGTCAACTGCTTTTCACTTGTTTACATTGTATAACTTTGCCTGGGGATTGCTATTTCCTGTTATATCTCCCGAGACTTAAAATGTTCCTGAATCTGAGGATTGCTATATAAATTTTGCATATGTACGCTATTTTTATGATGATTTTCTATAATGAATTAGGTCATGACCCAGGTGCACTGACACACCTTTGGGCCTCTGTTGCCACCACTGCTGTTCTCAGAAGTGCTGCTTTTCCTTTAAAACTGTAAAATAAAGGTGCATTCATAGCTTTTCTTAATTGTCCTTAAAATTCTCCTATGGGAAGGATTCTGGGCATATAACTGAAATCAACAAACAAAGTTGTATTCAACTGCCTACTGTTTGTATTCAGAACTGCTTGCAGAGGTTTTCAGACTTTAACCCTTCTTAAGGGTCTTATCAAGTTCACCATCTTGATCTAAAACAAAACATTAATAAAGAATAAGACTCACTTCCTCCTCAAGGCCTTCTCCTCCTTTGTGCTGGGACAGGTGAGGGGGTGGAAGTGGGACATATATCAAGGCCTTTAACCAGTCACTATTACATTTATTTTTCTCTAAGTTATAGCTGGTTACATGACTTATATTGATTGGTTTTTCTTTTCCTTTGGGTGGCTGGAGTTCTTGTAGGTTGCCTGGAGGAGACCTCTGCAGGGCTTCTCTACCACATACCCCCTCATTTGAGAGGACCTGCTTTGACTCAACCTCTTCACCCTCCCTTAGCTCTTCCCCACAGGGCCTTGGCCTCAGTGTCATGCTGATGGGATTTCCTGGCCAGCAAGCATTCCTCTTGTATGGAGTTTAGGTAGGATGGTTTAAGTACAGCTAACTTTCCTGGTTCCCACTTGATCTGTGATAAATCAATATGCAGCTTAGTCCTGATCCTAAGACTGCCATCTTTTTCTGTTCTGATATGCTATACAAAGGGTATAGATAAGCGTGTCTGCAGATTGTGGTGGTTAATTTTATGTATCAGTTTGGCTAACCAATGTCCAGTTGTTTGGTCAAACACTAGCTTAGATGTTGCTGTGAAGGTATTTTGTGATTTACATTTACAATTGGTTGACTTTAAATAATAGAGATTACCCTCAATAATGTAGGTGGGCCTCATCAAATTAGTTGAGGGCCTTAAGACCAAAGAATTGAAGTTTCAAGAGGAAAAAGTCTGCCTTAAGACTAAAACATCAACTTCTTTCTGAGTTTTCAGCTTGCAGGCCTATCCTACAGATTTTGGATGCACAAGCAGCCATAATCACTTGAGCTAATTTCTTAATATTTTTAAATATACCATAACATAATGCAATATGATATGATAGGATGACATATGATATGATATACATGTTGTGTAGATTCTTTTTCTCTGGAGAATTCTGACTGATACAGAAACTAATGTAGATGTCCTCCAGGAAAAGGAATGAAATGCTAGCTGCTGCTTCTCATAGGCTACTTTGCCTATCCTCCTTCCTTTGACAGCCTTTCCCTACAAACACTGTCTTCCTGACAAACAACTCTTTCTCATCCTCTCCTCTTTCTCAGTCCTGTTAGAAAGTGAGGTGGATTAATGGCTGAGGGACCAGTTTAAATCCTCTAAGCCTTGGGGGAACTTGTGTAGGTCTAAGTGTAGAATGTGGGTTACAGCTGAATATGGCTTTCTCACCACCAGTTATTTTCAATTTTTGGCATGATTCTGAAAAAACTTGCCTGATCACTGTCCAGTTATTTAAATGGGTCTCTGATTGTATCATCATGCTGCTTTTAGTGTCATGTTTCCATCCTGTCCATTTTCAAGCTATAATAGATCAATTTTCTATAACAAGGTCTCTGAGTTTGTATATGTCATTCCCACTGAGGCATAATTACCTGAGGTTTTTCTATGATCCAATTATTTCGTTACCTTTTCATAGGTACTACATTATTGCCTTTACTTAGACATGTAGTGTTTAAGGAAAAGAACATTAAGTAAAATCTTCAAAGAATTGTAATATCAAAATAACTTTGAAAATAAATATACTCAAAATATGAGGGAAAAGAAACTTTTCACAGAGGGGCTGGACTATGCAAAAACATGAGAAATCTTTATTGCAATTTTATAGAGTACTATATTTTCAATGAAATATTTTTAAATTTAATGGCTATACCATAATATAGTAAAAGAGTATTTTGTGTGAGTGACAAAATTTTGTCACATGGGGAAAATGTTATATAATAGACTTCACATACCATATAGTCTTATTTGGGTGCTTTATCAGAATTGCTGAAGCAACGGAGTTCTAATTTTCTTTACTTGGCATTTGGTCCCAGGGAGAATTTGAGTCATTCAGCTGAGCTATCAATATTTGTACTCTCTCTTTCTCTGAACATTGTAAGACTTTGTTTTTGTTCACTAATCATTATGCTTTCCACTTGCTAGGAGTTGAATCAATAGTTTCTTCTCCACATGGATTTAAAAAGTGAATCTTGATTCCAATAAATGCTTTGTAGAACCAAGGATTTCTAGTGCATGGCTATGTTAAATACAGGGCAACTTTACAATTGATCCTCACTCATGTAAAGCCTAGAAAATATTTAGAATGCTTTAAAGAAAGACAACCCACAACGAAAAGATGCTATTAGTAATTAAACTAATTATTATTACCTGAGTCTCTTGAAAAAGCAACTTAGCTCAGTTGAATACTCATTAGGTCATTATAACAATATGGCTCCAGTGGCAAGCTAAATTGATGAATTTAGGGTTCCCTTCCTGGTGTAGAAAAAGGGTTGCAAACAAAGACAGGCTGTCCATGTGTTTTTGTAAATAAAGTGTTATTGCAACACAGCCAATCTCATTTATTTATGTATTTTCTGTAGCGGCTCTTTCACTACTACAGCAGAGTTGCGTAGTTGTGACACTCAACGATGGCCCACAAAGCCTAAAGAATTCTTTATTTGGATCTCTACAGAGAAAAGTTTGCTGACTCATGGTAGAAAATTTTTCTTGAGAATCATGCCTTCAAAATTGACATCAAAGTATTATGTAGGCCTGATTCTGTTAGCTGCTGGTGAAGAGGATATTTCTAATATCTAAGGAAACAGGTTTCTCTTTAAAAGTCATCAACTTTTACTTTTCTTCCTATAGATCTTAAAAATGCATTTCCTTCACCTCTTTAAATTAAAAAAAATTCTCTTATAGAAAGTTGTGAGGTCAATACATTCTTTATATATATATATTAATTAATAAAAATTTATTTTCTTTTCATCTATTAGAACAAGTACATATTTTCTAAAATATTTTTATATTTGTATTTCATATTTTTAATAGTATAAAATAGTTTTATATTTTAATGTAAATTTTCTTAGGTCTTTTCACATTTGGGAATTATATAAAGCTATTTAATTTTAGGAACATTATCATTTTTTCACTAGACTTGCTCTATATTCAAATAGGAAAGGTTGTGGTAATTTGGAGAATCTGAAATAGCATGTTGACATTGGGCACTTGATTTTCTGTGCCCTAACTCTGAGACTCTTCTCTGTTACTCACAGTTAAGAAAGTCAATTAAGATTATCTGCAGATGATTGAAAAATATATTATGATTCATTGGGACTTTTAATAACAAGTTACACATGAATAACCTTGTGTATAGTATTTCATGTCCATCACTCAATTTCAACTTATATTAATATTGATAACAACAATAATGATCATTGCCAAAGTATTTACTGGGTTCCAGAACATTTTTGCAGAAAACTGTACAGTTTCAGAAAAAGCTTTAAGGCCCCGGGCATTGATATTGTATTCTATATTGTCTTTGCATTTGTAGAAAGTGTTGGAGATAGGATTCTAACCCACGTTTTTCTGTCTCTTTCCAATACATTATATTTCCCCCCAATGTTTCAGTGAGGTAGGCAGGATAAGAATCACTACCTATTCAAGAGATAAGACCCCATGGCTAGGAAAATTTCTGAAGCTTTAGATAAATAATCGAATTCAATTCCTGCTACACCACATTATCCTCCTGCAGTTATGCAGCTATTGGGTGTGAGGGAAGGTACAATTCAGACTGAAAATCCCAAATCATTTATGGCTCCAAGAAATGTATATAAATAACATTCTCAGAAGAAAAAGAAATCTACTTTTAAAAGTATAGAATTTGAAAGAAAAAATAGTCATTTGGTAATGCCCTTATTCATCTACCTCATGATTTCCCAATAGATTTTGGTAAACAGTGACATCTTGACTAAGTTACATTCTTCATTATTTTCTAACTAAATTTTCTTTTCTAACATTTTAAGAGATATCCCCTTAGTATCAAAACACTTGTTTCTTTCACTTTTTACAAAAATTTATCTTGCTTTATGAACCTTAACTACCATCGTAGCTGCTCTGAAAGAACTTTGAACAAACAAACAACCCGTTTACATCCCACTTGCTCTTAATGGCTTAAAATATAGAATAATGACATGTGTCCACTTTCTTTTTTCATATCATTATACAACGACTCTATTATATTTTTACACTAAGAAACATAATACTGTACTCTAATTTTTCCCTCTAGAAATCTAGCAGAGGGGCCGGCTCGATAGCCCAGTGGATAGGGCGTCGGCATACCACATGGGAGGCCCCGGGTTCGGTTCCTGGGGACCTCTCCTAGCGGGCAGACCACCTTGAGAAAGGCAAGCTGCCATAGGCGGGCCAGAGCCGCCATGGGCAGGGCAAAAAGCTGCCACGGACAGGGCAAAAGCCACCACGGGCAGGGCAGGTCGCCCGCGAATGGAGCGCAGCCAGCCACCCGCGAACTGAAGCAAGAGCCGGCCATGAATAGAAGCAGAAGCCGCCCACAAGCGGGGAAAGCTGTGCCTGCGCAGTGACCAAGTCTCGGCGCGTCCCGCAACGGGGGGAAGGGGAGATATGTAATAAAATAAATAAATCTTTAAAAAAAGAAAAGAAATCTAGCAGAATATAACTGCTATTCATCTCACCATGACAAGAATTGTCTTAAAAAAAAAAAAACGTTTACATCTTCTGTGATAACAATGATACAAAAGAATAAAAAGTATTGTAGTTACAACCATTAAAGAGAATTTTCCCTTTTACTTTGGTTCTTGTCAGAGGACTAAATCCGTAGCCCTTAGCACACTTTAGAATGTATTTTGATACTCTGTATTTACAAAGTTATATCTTGCTATCCCCACTGATCTTTTGTGCTGTCCAATAAGAAGGTACAATGTACTGTATTCAGTCTGTTGTCAATAGCATAGTGCTAGAAGGGAAGAGGCATGAAGCTGCTAAAATATAAAACAAGTAATCTCAGTAACTTTCTTTACTTTGAACACACTGTTGCAGAGATTCTCCAACATTGCTTCCTTTGTTCACTGGACTCACAGGGAGTGTGGAGTGGAAAGAGCAAAGAATGGGTCAAGAGTTGGAAATCTTGGGTCAAGTTCAAACTTAGTCATTACATTCTTTGGAAACTCTTAGACGGTAAGAATTTTGCCATAGTCCTTGTATTCCCAGTTCCTTAAATACTGCTTGGCATGGAATAGGAAATAAATAAATGTTTATTGTATGAATAAATGCATGTGCTCAGATAAATTGTTAAAGTTCTCTGAGTCACAGATTTCTTAGTTGAAAAATGGAAATAATATCTGCAACGTGAGGACAAAAAGAAACTATGTGTGTGTTTCTGTGTGTAAGTAAGACATTTTGGAGTTTGTGTAAATTATATAGTGTCTCCAGAAATGTAAAAGATTTTTATTTTTTTTGTTCATACCAGAACCCTTGTTGAAGGCATGGAGTGAGGAAAATGAACATCTTATGATACTTGCCCACTATAATAAATATCAAGAAGCTATAAATTCAAAGAAAATATGAGAATACCCCCATACTTACTAGCAAGTCATGGATCTTCTTGACCTAAGCACTACACATCCGTTTCTTGAGAGCCAAGTTTCATACCAATTAATGCCCTCAATAAGATGTTCAAGTATAAAAATTTAATATTTTTACATATCAAATAGAGAAATGTTCCTCTTACACTACACTATCATTCAAGAAAGTAGCAAGTTCAACATTTATAGTTTAGAAACTCATAGTGTTTGGTAGAGGTATGTCAAGTACAGGGCACTGGAAATAGTCCACCAGTGCTATAGACAATTAAGGGGATCACTGTCTATAAAGAATTTATAAACAATTATAAGACTCAACTTAAAGTTGGCTTGCTTTTTATTAACACCATGCCTCAAGTTAGTGATAAAATTTTTCCTTTGAGAAAAATATCTGCATTGTTCTAAGTTCTAAACCATTGTTACAGTTACTAGTGAGTTTTAGTATTATATATGTGAGCATCAAATTAGCATATTTTATTATTTATCCTTTAGTAAACATTTTGTTCTACACAGAATTTAATTTAACTCTCAGTTGTACAGTTGGACCCTGACACATGGAAACTCAGATATATGTGTATTTGTTTCCACTGCAAGTTCACAAGATTTGGAATTTATCTGAGCTCTCTTCAGGTCAAGTTCATGACTCCATTGTACAGCAGGAGAGAAATAAACAATGATAGCCTAGTAGATTGTAAAATGAAGGAACAAAATTTGAACTGCTTCTAGTCTGCCCTTACATGTGACCACTTGCAGTTATTTATTTGTGTTTAAAATACTGAAAGTTGTTAAAATTGATCCAAAAGAAACAGAGACAAAGGGCAATATTATACTTTCTGGATTATTTTTTAATAAAATGAGACATTTATCACTCTCTGACAAACTTATCCATATATTTTAGACAGTTCTTACTGTGTATATAAGAAGTAGCATGTGAAAGAAATGTTTTGGAAAAGAAAATTAATAAAAACTATTCTTTAATCATCTATGAGCAGACATAGAGTTACAAAGTGGCTATATTGTCTATTGGCTATAAATATTTGAAGACGATTAACTTTGACAAAGTCTTTGACAAATTTGCAGATTACAACTCAAAAACAGAAAATTTAAAGTTATGCATTGCAGCTGCAGACCAATATAGGTGTAAAATAAAATCTTTACTGTCTGTTCTCTTTCTGTCTATGTGGAAGTAATGGGTTATTTTAAATAGCATAGATTCGGTTCTCATTTATGTGGCAGAAAGGGAAAATTTTTAATTTCTCTTCTATGTTTGCATATACACATGTGTAAATGAGGGAAGGCATTGAGGTAAATGAAAAGGTTCCCTTAATCTTGGTGTTGGAGACTGTGAGGAGAGTAAAACCATATTTCCCTAATTTCCTGGAACATACTATCTTAGGCATGAAAGTAAAGCTAGGAGTTCCCTTGAACAATGAATCAGATTTGAAACATACATAATTCAATTTTTCTCAGTTTTTAAGTTCACCTTCCTGCAAGATTCATCATTAACAATGAAAACAGAATTAGAGGTCAGTATATTAGAAAATTTCATTTTCATGTAATTAATACATTTGCCCAAACCATATAGATCAGAGTTTCTAAAACATACTATGCAGCAAAATCAACTGGAGGTCTTTTTAACAACACAGATCACAGATGCCCTTCCCCAGGAGACTCTGATTCAGTATTCTGGGCAGGGCTCAAGAAATTATATTTCTAACAAGTTTACAGGTGACTGTTACTGGTCCAGGAATGACACTTTGAGAACCACTGATATATATAATGACATATATACATAGAAATTTTGTCTTGGAACTTTGTCCTGGGGAAATTCACACATCCTTAAATATTTACAGTTTTACGTTATTTGCATCTTTTAAGGAGTGTTATATTATTTAATTATCTAAAGTAACATTAGAAGAATAAAACTAAACAGCTAATATGGAATTTGTATATACACATATATTTTGTGGCTCTGTAGCTCTTTGGATTTTTCTTCCACTGGGGGGAAAAATCAATTTTTAAGACCTATTAAACAATGGGTCTTATTATCATCAGTAATATAAATTAATTTGTAAGTGATAACATTTCTCCAAACATATTAAGAAACAGATATAATTCTAAATACTTTGGTTTTACTAATGTTTAAGCTTTCAGGGAAAGATAGATACATAAGAGGACTGATGCTACAGAATATCAATAATTATTATAAATAGACAGAAATTACGACTGTTATATCAGTTCAAGAATAGACAAATAGACTAATAAGTTACAGTACAGAAAAAAGACATGTATTCATGGACTCCTGAATTATTTAAAAGATGACACTGAAGAACAGAGGGAAATGAGCTATTTTCTCAATAACTGTTGTTGGGTCAATTGGATATCTAATGGGAAAAAATGGGCACATTTCTACTACCTCATCTTATACAAGAAATAAATGCAGGTAGAGTCTATATCTAACTGTAAATTCTGAAACAATAAAACTTCTAGAAGATAAATAGGAAAATATTTCAATGAGGTTGGGATAGGTAAATATTCCTTAAACAGCATTCAAAAATCTCTACCAAAAAAGAAAAGATTACTGATGATTTAGGGTGTATTAAAATTAGAAAATCATGTTCATTAAAATATATTATTAAGAGCATGAAGAAAAAAAACAAGGTGAGGAAGGTATTTGCAATACCTATAACTGATGAAAGAGTTGTATCCAAAATGTAAAAGTTATCCCAAAAAATAAATAGAAAAAATCAGGAAACACAAGAGTAAAATAGGTAACTAACTTGTACAGGGTATATAAAATGCCCAATATACATATTAACAAGTATTCAATATCTTTCATATCAGAGGAATGTAAATTTAATCCACAATGTGATATCATTAAAAATTCACCAAGAAATGGTTTGGGGAAGATTCCCCTAGTTCCTTGCATGTACACTCAAAATAAATCACTTTTTCATTGAAAACAAAAAACCTCATATCAATTAAAAGAAACTATATGAGGGGCCCGGCCATATAGCCCAGTGGATAGGGCGCCGGCATACCACATGGGAGGCCCCGGGTTCAGTTCCCGGGGACCTCTCCTAGCGGGCAGACCACCTTGAGAAGGGCAAGCCGCCATGGGCGGGCCAGAGCCGCCGTGGGCAGGGCAAAAAGCTGCCACAGACAGGGCAAAGCTGCCACAGGCAGGGCAGGTCGCCCGCGAATGGAGCGCAGCCAGCCACCCGCGAACTGAAGCAGAGCCGCCCGTGAATGGAAGCAGAAGCTGCCCACAAGCTGGGAAAGCCGCGCCTGCATAGTGACCGGCCTCAGCGCATCCCCGCAATGGGGGGGGGGGAGGGGAGATATTTAATAAAATAAAATAAATCTTTAAAAAATAATAAAAATTAAAAAAAATAAAAGAAACTATATGAGACAGACACTAACAATTCATACTGTTGGTCACATGTGGAATGACTGGTTTCTCACATATATTGGAAATAAGAGAGCAAATTGGTACAGCCACTTTGGAAAATAGTTTGATATTATCTACTGAAGTTGATCATATGGAAACTCTGACCTAGCAATTCCATCTAAGAATGACCTAGCAGCTTTATTTGTGGAAACAAAAAACTATAAACAACCTAGTTATTGATTACTGGAATAAAAGAGTTACCTGCAGCATATTCATAAAATTGAATATTACTGCGTTAGTTTCCCACTTGCTAAAACAAATACCATACAGTGGACTGGCTCAAGCACCAGAAATTTATGGGCTCTCAGTATTGAGTCTAGGAGAAGTCCAAAATCAAGGAATCAGCAAGGCGATGGTTTCTCCCAGAACACTGTGACATTCTGGGTCTGGCTGCTGGCTACCCGTGGTCCTTGACATTTCTATTACATGACACTGCAGATGGCAGCTTCTCCTGGCTTCTTCTCACCATCGGACTTTGACTCTGCCTATAAAGGTCTCCAGTAATCTGGATAAAAGCCCTAAGCTGATTCAGTGGGGCCACACATTAACTGAAATATTTCTTAAAGAGATCTTATTTACGACGGGTCCATACCCACTTAGATGCAGACCAAGACTAAGAACATGTCCAACCGTGGGTACACAGTTCAATCCTCCAAAATTACATAGCATTGAAAATGAATAAACTTCTATTTCATGCAGCAAGATGTACGAATCTCACAAACTTCATATTGAGTAAAAGTGCCAGACATAAAATAATTCCTATAAAATCTATATAAATTTCAAAACTGGGCAAAACTAACATACAGTTTTAGAAATCAGGACAGTGCTTAATTTGGGGAGAAGGATGGTGGCTGGGAGAGTCCTAAAGGAGGGCTTTTGGTATGCTAGCCATATTAAATTTCTTGACATTTTCTTATCTGCATTTTATAATTCAATAAAAAGTATTTAATAAAAATATATTTCATTGTAATTAAATTTACTGTACTTTCAATAATGAAGAAAATCTAAGCAAGAACTTCACTTGCACAGGCGAGCTACACAAATCATATCTCAAATATATAATTACACTAAAAATAGACTTTATAACAAACTTTTGGTAATGTATGGTAATATCGATTTGTATATATTATCAAAAATCTTTTGAATATAAAAATCATTAATAAGCAATTGAGATAAAATTGGATCTTGAGATTGTTTTAGGGAAAAAATCTAAGGTTTATATTTGTTTCTTGTTTGGCGACATAATATCTCATTCACAGCTTAATCATTATCTCACATAGAATTACTAGATTGCCTGCTAGAATTACCAATTATAGAGATGTAAAGAATATATGTGTTACATTATCCTTAACATTTCCTTTATGAGTTTCTCACAGATGTCTTGAAATGTACATTAGGGACAATTGCTTTGCCAGACATATAACAATGCTTTTAAATCAAGAACTTATTGAAGGTTCTATCATAGCTGCACTATTATAAAACCTACTTGGCTTTTTCTAATTATATCTCTATTGTCTGTTATATACCAAGGTTTCTTTTTTTTTTTCCTCAAGCAAATACAATTAAACAGGCAAAATTAGAAATCCTGACTCTTCTCCAAAGGTAGAGGATAAGGAAATGGTAATAATGTAGTACAATGGCAAGAAAACGTCTGCCTTTCTTTTTGATTTGTTAATATTTTGCTGAGTGTTTACCATCCATTAACAGACAACTTAGTCAAGAAGGTTAATTATTTGTGACTTTCATCAAAGAATAGGTTTTTCAAGAATGTATGACACCATCAATTTTTTAATTTTTAAAAAATGTATCATTATACATAAAAATAAGCAGTGAATATTATATCCGAGAATGCTACTAAATTATGTACATGGGAGTTTTTAGTATATGGGATCCCTCACAACCTGAAAATATATATATACTTGAAATTAACATTGAAATATGGAAAGTATGGAAATCAACATTTCATATAAACTACAATTGAAGTATTTAAAAATCTGAGAGTGCTAACTGTGTAGGTTCTCCAGTATGAAATAAAAATTCTTATACAAGTGATATATGGGTTTCATAGAGGGATCATTGTACAGGTGAGAGATTGTTGCTAAAGTGCCCCTGGAATAAATAAGCATGCCTGGAGCCCAGGTTATGTGAAGTTTAGTCCCATACTCTGTGTTGTTTTTTTTTTTTTTTTATCATGACTTTTTTGTTGTTGCTGTTGTTGTGCTTTTTTAGTAGGTAACAGGGATTGAATCCAGGACTTCACATGTAGGAAGCAAACGCTCAACCACTCAGCTACAACCTCTCCCCTAGTCCTACACTCTTAATGCTACCTCAGGATGCCTCATTTGTTCACTTAGACTTCATTTACAGCTTCATACCATCATATTATGATTCACTTAAGACCTATCCTGTTCAACTGATCCAGGTGATTTGCACCCAAGTTTCCTCATTTTTTTTTAACCTCTAGAAAGCAATCTTAATAGTTTATGCTCAGGAGCCTTTGATTCCTACAGAAATGTCTTATGAGAGAATTTTTTAAAAAAAACTATAACATGTTCCTTAAGAAAGCCTATACATTTGTAACTGATTCTTAAGATTGCTTTTTAGAAATGGCCATCCAGACCAATAATTTTCTAAATATTCAGTAGACTTCTAATATCTCTTTCAGCTCTAATATTGGGTGGTTTTATTTTGTGTGTGTGCTTTGCTCAATGTCTTATTTTCCTCAAATATGGTCAAGTGAATTTTCTATTACTCCCTTAGTGATCATATTATATTATCTACTTCAGAAAGAATCTATAATGTGGAAGATTTAGAGGAGTCAGAATTTTATTCCCTGCTCTGCTCCTATTTGTGTGGCATTCAGTTGTATCATTTTCAGGTTGAT
This sequence comes from Chaetophractus vellerosus, assembly GCA_004027955.1. Taxonomy (NCBI): domain Eukaryota; kingdom Metazoa; phylum Chordata; class Mammalia; order Cingulata; family Chlamyphoridae; genus Chaetophractus; species Chaetophractus vellerosus. Next base: position 5,442 of record PVKH010010528.1, on the reverse strand, counting down.
AGAGTTGAGGGACTGCATAATGTCCAAAGTTGCTTCCTGGTCTCAGGCATATGCTTCTCAGGTCATAAAATTCAGAAGATTCCTTCATTCAATAGTTCTGCAATGCTATCGTTAGCTGCTGAGAGAACTTTTCATTGAGCACAGGTTTACTGTGAAACCAAAAATTTTTTCCAGCTTAACTGATGCCCTGTAGGGCTTTAATTATTATTATTTCTTTTTGGAACTGGAGAAATGTCATGTAAAAACCAACTCACCCTCAGAACACACTTCAAAACACCACTCCAATAATTATGGTTGACTTTATAAATGTAATAACAAAAAGCCTTGAAGTGAGTTCATTTGAAAGTCTTATTTTTTATCTTAATACTGTTAATATCAATACGTAAAGGCCAAGTGGAAATATTCTAAATTTTAGAAAAAATGGGAAAGATTATGAAAAAAAAGAATGATAAAGAAAATATAATAATTTAAATTGTTCCTTTCTATACCAAATCAGAGCAGCACAGCGCTTGTTCCTCTCATTTTATCACATTTGGCATCACGGAGAGACTACATTTAAAAATACATTTTTTCTAACTTTGTCATAGAGAAGTATGATTGGTTAAAAAATTCCTTTTCTTTCGTATTATATAGCTTATTATAAAAACAAAGGTAGTTTGCTTCTATTTCCATCAATACATTCTTACAAAGAAACATTTATATAAATCTCTTGTTGAAATGTAGGTCTCTATCAAAGACTATACTTCAAAATAAAAAAGAATTTTAAAAAGCCTTTAAGATCATCTACAATTTTCAATATCATATCTTCATGAATTAGATTTTCATCTCAAAAATTTATGTGGAAAAAACTTAGCAAACTAGAGTATATTATAAATAAATCTATCAATTACATATCTTAAGGAAATAATCATTGAAAGTGTTATAGTAGTTATATTATCTTTGTAATAATTATGTTATCTTTGTTAACTTCGGAATAAAAACAATTTTTATTGTTTTTACAATTTTTAAATTATTTTTACAATTTTCAAGTTAAAAAAATACTAAATTTCTACCAACTCAAGCAAGCCTCAGAAATTACTAAAATTTGAAAATCTGGGACTCAAAAAAATTTGTCATTCACTGAATTATCCATATTTATCAAGTTTAACAACATTATTCTTGGGGAAAATTGGCACATTGTTAGCAAAAGAGTCTTGATAGAAGGTTATTGAATACTTTTTTTCTTGTTTGTTTCTGAATTTTTTTTCTTTTTTTCTTTTTTAACAGACATTGTTTGTTCTTGGGTAATGTGAGTGTGCCTTGTTATCCTAAGATTCACTTACTGAAAAATGAAAGACCATAATCTTGTAGGAGAAATTGATAGATCTGATACCCTTTTTTACCATATGCTATAGGGGAAAAAAAATGTGAAAAGAAAAAGTGACTATTTGGTGTGGTACTAAATGGATTGGATGTGTTGGTTTTGTATATTTGCCTGTTTGTGGTTTTGATGATTTTATTTTGTTTTGTTGAATTTTTAGGTTCCAGTCAGTGGACTCAATGAATTAATATTTATTTAAAAAAGCACCTGTAAATATGGACTTTCAGAAGCATAACCATAAATACATTATCACATTAAAAATTGATATTCCTTTAATAACATTAATATCCAGATTTTAAAAAACAATTTGTTCTACTTGGGATACAAATGAGATTGATATGTTTCTTGTATCTCTTTTAATTATACATATACTGGCTGTCTCTGTTTTTACCCTTGTAATTTATTCGTTGAAGAAAAAAATTGAGTTGTTTGGTGGAGTTTCTGACTGTCTGGATTTTTCTGTTTGCAGCCCTGTGTTTTCATTTAACCTGTATCTCCAAACCTTATATTTCCTGAAAATTGACAGGTTAATCCAAGGATTGATCAGATTTTTGGTGAAAAGCTTCATACGTGGTAGAGTATAATGTTTCATTTTTTTAAGTCAGCCTAAGGAGGGTTTGGGAAACATACTGTTGACAATTATGATTACATTGTCCTTAAGTGAGAGGACTGAGTGAAACTCTGAGTGCTGATGAAGTTTTTTTTTTTCCTGAAGGGAATTACTGCAAATTACTTTGTGGCAGAAATCTCAGGGAGGATAAAGCCTCCTCTTCTCTCAGGGGCTAGTATTGTTGTGATCAGGCAAAAAGCAAAGTGATAACCAGCCAGCCCCACTGGGACACTTGTGCAGAGCCTTAACAATTGAGGCCTGTTGAGCAAAGCATCTTAATTAGCAAGGTGGGGCTACTCCTTATATTGTGTTTTGCAGATCTTAGTCCTTGAGTAAAATTTGTTTTATCTTGTCTTTTAATAAGCTTTCATGGATTAAGGATAAACCTTTACCAACACTGGAACAAAGTAGTATTAGGTGTTCCTTCTTTCGTCCACGTCTGTTACCAGGTACTCTGTTGGGAACTGGCCTCTGGATTGGCAGCATTTATGGTCAAATAAGGAAAACCAATTTTATTGAAAGAATCTTCCTAATTAATTTATAACTGTTAATTAGTAGAGGAGTCTGAAGGTAAAGAACATAAAGAAGTTATATAGCAAAGAGCCATACATCAAGATATAGCAAGAGATAACAAGGGGCAGTCCAGGGCTGGTCACATTTTAGAGGTGATAAGTACCCATCAGGATATGTTTGTGGAACATGCAAATACACTATTTCTCAGCTGATCAAAGACATTACTTGAAGGTAACAGTCCTATACATGAAAAGACTTCTTGAGGTCTCTGAGACATAAGCTCACCCTCTTTTTATTAGATATTAAAAAGAGTTTAATAAGAGGGTTACTTCTAAAAGAAAGAGATGTATGAGCTCTCTGGTTTTTATCTCAAAACTAATTGTAAAGCACAGTAATTCTTGTTCTTATTGTTTGCTCTGACAGTCCACATAGGAAACATTGGGTAGACAGAAAACTAGATCTAGTCACACAAGGTCCTAACTTCTGGATAGGTCCAAAAATAAATTTTATCTGCTGTTGGCAATGCAAACCAAATGGTTTACTGATTATATTAACTGCACCAGTATCAGGATGACTAACTCTTTGTCTACAAACACTGAGTGGTTTCCTATAAGCCACATATAAAATAACTAAAAATAATCATGTCCAAAACTATGAACACAAGTTGAACAGAATTAGAAATACAATTTTCCCTATACCAGGAATTATTTCTCTACTTCAGCAATTCCTTGTGTGGGAGAGAGAGCCACCAAGGATACTTTCATATAAATGAACCACAATTTTTTTTTTGGTAATAAATAGGGAACAGAATAAATAGAAAGAATATAGCATGGACTAAATATAAAACAAAAGAAACGTTTTTTACTTAGAAAATGTAGAATGCATTTGATACCTGCGTTGCTCACATGGACTATTATTCAGAGAAGATAAGTGGTGGCAGGTGTGGCTTCTTTACTGAAAGAACATAATGGCAAACACTTCTCAAAGAAAATTAATCCTGAGCTCTCCTAATTGGACTCCTCTCCTCTTTCCTCCTTAAATTTCCATCTGGAGTTTGCAGAAACGATAGCAGTCTTGATGGGCTCTAATGGTCTGAGTGATTTCGCATTCCCAAGCCTTCCTGCTGTAGTGTTCGTAGACACCTTTTGTAAGTGGTGGGATGATTCATCTGAAAATATGACCATTCATTTCATTAAAGGCTGCTTAGAAGCAATATATTATCATTTATATAAAAATTCTCCTTTCTATTACCATATCTTATCTTTCCTGACATACTTTTCTCCAGGAGTAATGGGTGATATTAATATTATTAGAGCTCTAATTTACCAGAAATGAACAGACCATGATTATGTATTATATATTTAACCAAGAAAGCAGATATTTCAAACTCTCATTATCAGTGTTGCATTTCCCATGTCAGAGCCCTGATACAAAAAGCTCAAAAAAAAAAAAAAAGAAGCATAATAAACATCCAGTAAAATAGTGAAAAGTTGCCAAATTGCAAGCATTTTGGACAAGATATTTTAGAAAGGGGAACTAGCGAACAATTTATAGGGGGCAATAGGCAGAGTGTAGATATTCAATCCTACAGTTTCATGAGTATTCTCCAAGTGATGTTTCACTGGGAGATGAAGAGGAGAAGGAGGAAGATGGTGATTTTTATTCTGGGGCCACTCAAGTGTTATAATAAGCTGTTGGGAGAATGGCTGTGATTCCAATGATGGACCCATCCCCACATTCCAGTGAATGGCTTCTTACTTCTGGTCTTGCCTGGTCTGGCATGTGCAGTTTTCCACTGCTGCAACTTCCTATTTTCCTGTCTAGCATCTCCTCACAAGATGGCCAGCAGTCTTCATGACATTCTAAATCAGTGTTGTCCAAGAGAAATATAATTCAAGCCGCATGTGTAATTTTAAATTTTCTAGGAGCCATATTAACTTTCATTATTTCAACACAAAATCTATATTAAAAATCATTAATGAGTATCTTTCACTTTTCTTACTAAAGCTATGAAACCTGCTTACAGTACTCCTCAGTTTGTACTAGTCACACTTAGTGCTCATAATAAAAAATTATAAAGAAAATAATAATGTCCACATGCGGCTAGTAGCTAACATTATTGACAGCACAGCTCTAGATAATAGCAATGGGTCTGGTTATTCTTCTCCTTCCTGTAGCCATAGGCCTAGATCTAGCAGTTAGGTACATTGTCAGTGATTCCATTCATTGGTACACTCTAAGATACCTAGAAGTGAGGTAACCAAGTTCCCCCTTCACTTTTTTATAAAAAGTGCATTCTGGAGGAGTTCCGGGAACATGGCATTGTAGTAGGCAGGCAAGCCTCAGTTCTCTCACAAAAACAATGGGGAAAGACCCAAAAGCAGTCTGAGGGAACTGCTTTGAGGGTCAGCAGACAAGGAGACAGCCACACAATCCCCAAGAAGGCGAAATACAGAGAAACGAAGAAGCCAAAATGACAACTGTGAGTTAGTAAGACCCCACAACATCTGGGAAGGGCCCCCATCTCCCACCCTCAAGGCATTTAGCCTGGTTAAAAACTGTGGCCCACTGCAACCAACTGAAAGGGGAGCAGATGTCTTCTTCCTTGGGAAAAGGGAGGGTATGGCAGAGGGAGGAGAGAGCTTTCTCTTCAGTGAATTTCGCTAGCAGAGCCTGCTTTGAATCTTGACTCTGGGCAGACCAGAAACAAAGGCAAACAGAGGTTGAAAGAAGCACCTCCCTGGAAAGATTTGACAATGAGTACCATCTGTTGGTTGGCCCAGAAACTGCAAGGATAAAAACTGCTTTTAGGACTCTCTTAACCCGAAATCCTGGAAGAAAATCTGTGCCTTATTAGTGAGTTCCTGGTTCAATTTTGATAACCTAAGCTGGGCAATTTTAAACACTCAGAATAAGTTGAGCCCCAAATCAAAGAAGAGTTGTGAAAAAAAAATAAAAT
>PVKH010010527.1:0-18206 GCA_004027955.1 Chaetophractus vellerosus | reverse complement strand
ACGACGAGCTGGGAAATTCTCTCCGAATGTTGAAATCAGTTCCCTTTTATAAGCAGTCAACTGAATGGATAACAGCGTCATCCATTCTTCATCCAATCTTGCTGATTGATGCAGATGCAATTAGCCCCAGGCTTGCTGGACCCAACAGCTGGGCACAATTACCTGGCTGAGTTGACACATTAGCCTAGCCATCACAAGTAGAGTACAGAAATGCTATTGATTTTTGCATATTAACCTTGTATCACACCACTTTGCTGAACTCGTTTATTAATTCTAGTAGCTTCGTTGTGGATTTTTCAGGATTTTCTGGATATAGGATCATGTCATCAGTGAATAGTGAAAGTTTTACTTCTTCCTTTCCTATTTGGGAGCCTTTTATTATTTTTTTGTCTAGCCTAATTGCTCTAGCTAGAACTTCCAGCACAATATTGAATAAGAGGTGACAGTGGGCATCCTTGTCTTGTTCCTGATCTCAGTGGTAAAGCTTTCAGTCTTTCACTGTTGAGAACAATGCTAGCTGTAGGTTTTTCAAATACGCACTTTACCATCTTGAGAAAGCTTCCTTCTGTTCCTATCTTTTGAAGCGTTTTTATCAAAAAAGGGTGCTGTATTAAGGGTGCTGTATTTTGTCAAGTGCCTTTTCTGCATTAATCAATAGGATCATATGATTTTTCTTCTTCAATTTAACAATGTGGTTTATTACACTAATTGATTTTCTTGTGTTGAACCACCCTTACATACCTGGGATAAAACACACTTGATTGAGGTGCATAATTCTTTTAATGTGCTTTTTTAAATTATGTTTGCAAGTATTTTGTTGAGGGCTTTTGCATCTATATCCATTAGAGATATTGGTCTGTGATTTTCTTTTTTTGTAGTATCTTTATCTGGTTTTGGTATTAGGGTGATGTTGGCTTCATAGAATGAGTTTGGTAGCATTCTTTCCTGTTCAATTTTTTGGAAGAGCTTGAGCAAGATTGGTATTAGATCAACTTTGAATGATTGGTAAAATTCACCCGTTAAGCCATTTGGTCCTGGGCTTTTCATCTCTGGGAGGTTTTTCATGACTGTTTCAATATCTTCCCTTGTGATTAGTTTGTTGACATCTTCTATTTCTTCTAGTGTCAAGGTAGGTGGTTTGTGTGTTTCTAGGCATTTGTCCTTCCCCTGTACATTGTCTAGTTTTTTAACATACAGTTGTTCATAGTATTCTCTTATGATCTCTCTTATTTCTACAGGGTCAGTGATAATGTCCCTCCTTTTGTTTAATTAATTAATTAATTAATTAATTATATATCCCCCCCTTTTCTGCTTGCTCTTGCTGTGTTCATTTTTGCGTTCTTCTGTCTCCTCCTGCTGCAGCGACCTGCCGAGTCAGCTCACCGCGGGGCGGCTTGCCCTGTTTGTGGGGGCTTGCCCTGCTCACGGCGGCGGCTTGCCCTGCCCACGGCGGCTTGCCTTCTCAAGGCGGTCTGCCTGCTCGAGGAGGCCCTAGGAACCGAACCCGGGGCCTCCCATGTGGTAAACTGGAGCCCTACCAATTGAGCTACAGCCAGTTCCCTTATTTTTAAAAAACAATTTATTGAAGTATATCATTCATACATGAACATACATAAACTATAAGTGTTCAGTAAACATTGTGAACTTACAAAACAAACATGCATAACATCACGCAGGGCTCCCACACATCACCCCCCCACACACAAACTCCCTGCATTGTTGTGAAACATTTGTTAACAAATATTGAAAGAGTATTGTCAAATTATTTCTACTAACTATAGTCTGAATCTTCCTCCCCTATACATTTTTTAAAAGGATTTATTTATTTATTTATTTATTTACTTTTATCCATTTTTAACACGCACCCCCTCAGTTTTGCTGTTTCTGTGTCCATTCCCTGGGCAACTCTGTGTCCATTTCCTGCCCTCTCTTCTCATCCTTCTGCTGTTTTCCCTGTGCTTCGATCCTCAGGACCTCCGATGTGGGAGAGAGGCGTCCTACCACCTGCGCCACCTTAGTTCCTGGTTTTTCGGTGCGTCTCATCTTGGCTTTCCCTGTGTCACTCTCCTATTACAACATCATCTTGCTGTGTGTCTCATGGGGCCCGCGCGCCTTCTATATTTTTCTTTTTTTAAATTTTTACTGGGAGGCCGACTGTAGCCCAATTGGTAGGGCGCTGGTTTACCACATAGGAGGCCCCGGGTTCAGTTCCTGGGGCCTCCTCGAGTGGGGAGACCGCCTTGAGAAGGCAAGCCGCCACGGGCAGGGCAAAGCTGCCATGGGCAGGGCAAGCCGCTGTGTGGTAAGCTGACTCTGTGGGTCGCCGCAGCAGGGGAAGACAAACAGACACAGAAGAACGCAAAAATTAACGCAGCAAGAACAAGCAGAAAGGGGGGAATATGTAATAAATAAAAAAAATAAATCTTTAAAAAATAAATAAATAAATTTTTACTGGGAGGTCCCAGGGATCGAACTGAGGTCCCTCCAAATGGGTGATGGATGCCCAACCACCTGAGCCACATCTGCCCCCCTGCTATATCTCTTAAGGTTGACCAAAGATACCCAAAGTTACACTCTTTTCCCATACAGGATGGTCATAAAATAAATCAGGCATAGTTTATCACCAGCATTCCAAAAACCAGACCTAGGGAGAAAAACTAGGTCTGGGGACAGTAACATGGTTTTCCAATATAGTGAATGTTTAGCCTACCCTGATTATCAGAACATCAGGACTGTGGGAATATTTGCATCCTCCTTTCATTTTTGATTTTATGTATTTATGTCCTCTCTCTTTTTTTCTTTGTCAGTCTAAGGATTTGTCAATTTTGTTGATCTCCTCAAAGAACCAACTTTTGGTTTTGTTGATTCTCTCTATTATGTTTTGTTGTTGTTGTTCTCTATTTCATTTACTTCTGCTCTGATCTTTACTATTTCTTTCTTACAGCTTGGTTTGGGATAGTTTGCTGTTCTTTTTCTAGTTCCTCCAGGTACACAGGTAGCTCTTCAATTTTAGCTCTTTCTTCTTTTTTAATGTAAGCATTGAGGGCTATACATTTCCTTCTCAGATCTCCCTTTGTAGCATTTGATAGGTTTTGATATGTTGTGTTCTTTTACATTTGTCTCAAGATATTTGCCAAATTCTCTTGCAATTTCTTCTTTGACTCATGGATTATTTATGAGTGTGTTGTTTAATCTCCATATATTTATGAATTTTCCTTTTCCCCATGTGTTATTAATTTCCAGCTTCATTCTGTTATGATCAGGGAAAGTGTTTTGTCTAATTTCAAACTTTTTAAATTTATTGAGATTTGTCTTATGATCCAACATGTGGTCTATCTATCTCAGAGAAGGATCCAAGAGCACTTGAAAAGAAAGTATATCTTGCTGCTTTGGGGAATGCTTTATCGTATCTGTTAGGTCTAGTTCATTTATTATATTATTCAAGTTCTCTGTTTTTTTATTTATCCTCTGTCCAGATGTTCTGTCCAGTACTAAGAGTGATGTATTGAAGTCTCCAATTATTATTGTAGAGACATCTATTTCTCCCTTCAGTCTTGCCTGTGTGTCTCTCATGTATTTTGAGGCACTCAGATTAGGTGCATAAGCATTTAGTATAGTTATTTCTTCTTGGTACATTGCCCCTTTTATTAAAATATAATGACTTTCATCAACCTTTATGACAGTACTGCATTTGGAATCTATTTTGTCTGATATTAAGTATCACTTCTCCACCTCTTTTTTGGTTACTAATTGCATGAAATATCTTTTTTCAACCCTGTTGTGTGCTTATATTCTCTGTTATCTGTCTTCTTATTCTTTAGTTTACCTTTCCTAATAATCTTCAATTCTAAACTCTTCTCCAAATCTCTCGCCCTTGCTTTTTCCTTTCATGCTGCAGTACTACCGTTAGTATTTCTTGTGATTCTGGTCTTTTGGTAAAATATTCTCTCAGTTTTTGTTTGTCTGTGAAGACTTTGTCATTCTTGAATGACAGCTTTGCCAGATACAGAAATCTTGGTTGACAGTTTTTCTCTTTCTTTACCTTAAATACCTCATACCACTTTCTTCTCTCCTCCATGGTTTCTGATAAGAGGTCAGCACTTAATCATTGACTTTCCTTTGTATGTGATGCTTTGCTTTTCACTTGCTGATTTCAGAATCCTTTCTTTATCTCTGGTATTTGTCATTCTGAATAGTAGGGTTGCCTTGTCCTTCTTGGGTATTGATATTTATGCCCTTCATATGGATTGGGGAGTTTTTGGTAATTATTTCCTCAAATATTCTTTCTGCCCTTTTTCATTTTCTTCTCCTTGTGGGATAACAACACGAATGTTTGTGCATTTTGCATTGTCATTCAATTCCCTGGTACTCTGTTTCATTTTTTCCAATCTCTTCTCTTTCTGGTCTCCTGTCTTTTCTAGGTCAGATGTTCTGTATTCAAAATCACTAATTCTGTCTTCAAGAAATTCAAATCTGCTCTTATGTACCTCAAATGCATTTTTAATCTTGTCCATTGTATCTTTCATTCCCATAAGGTCTGTTACTTTTCTTTCAAATTTTTCTTTATGCTCTCCCAGTGTCTTCTTAATATCCTTTATCTCTTTAGTCATATTTTCTTTAAATTCTTTGAAGTGATTTAGGAGAGTTATGTAACTATCGCTGATTAATTGTATTAAATCCTATATCCCTTCAGGATATTTGGTTTGTTCTTTTGGCTGGGCCATCTCTTCCTATTTCCTAGTATGGCTTGTAAATTTTTGCTGATGTCTAGGCATCTGAATATGTTGGTGTGTTTACTCTGATGGCTAATTTCTCTCTCTTGCCTATTGTTTTTATCCCACAGCTCATCTTTGATATTTGGTTCAACTTATTCTCAGTCTTTAAAATTTCCCAGCTTAAGTTTTCAAAATCAGGCCGGGGACTTACAAGTAGGGCACAGATTTTCTCCCAGAGGTTGGATACAGAGAGTGTGAACAGTTTTTTGTCCATGCAGTTTCCAGACAGGCCAGCAGAAGGCACTAGTCAGTGCACCTTTCAGTCCCAGCTTCCTTGTGTTCCTGTGTTGTATCTCCAGAGCAGAGATTCATTGTGGGCTCTGCTGGCTGAATTCACTGAAGAAAAGAGCACAGACCTCCCTCCCTTTTCGTTGAAATATCTGACATGGAGGAAGATATCTGTTCCCCTCTCAGTCAGCTACAGTGAGCCAGGGGTTTTACCCTCAGCTTAATATCTTGGGGGTGAGGGAGGGGAGCCCTTCCCAGCTGCCATGGGGGCTTGTTAACTCATGTTTGTCTTTTCAGCTTCTTCGTCTCTCTGTCCCTCACCCTCCTGGTGTAGCACTGCCCTAGTCTGCTGACCCCCAAAGCAGGTCCCTTGGACAGTTTTTGGCTCTTTCTTCATTGATTTTGTGACAGCATTCAGCTCTGCCTGTTATTTAATCACCATCTTCCCACAATCCTACTCTTATGTATTTTTTATCTCACCTATTGTGTCTTTCATTCCTGTAAGCTTTGTTATTTTTCTATTCAGATTTTCAAATTCTTGTGCTTGCCCAGTGTCTTCTTGATGTCCTTTATCTCTTTAGCCATGTTGGCCTTCAATTCAATGATATAAGAGATTTGTATGAGCATCAATGATTACTTGTTTCAAATCCTGTGTCTCATCTGTAGTGTTGATTTGTTCCTTTTCCTGAGCCATATCTTTCTTTGTCTTAGTATGGATTATAATTTTTTTGCTGATATCTAGGCATCTGAATATGTTGGTGTGTTTACTCTGATGGCTAATTTCTCTCTCTTGCATAAGGATTTAGTGGTGAAAGGCTGTGTGTTACTGCTCTTCTTTGATTCTTGGTTCTTCCTGCTCTAGCTCTCTAGGATTGTCCCTTGTTTGCTCCAATGCGAGCCATGGACCCAGTAATGGTGTACAGACCCACTTCCAAGGGCCTTGGGGAAGGAAGTTATAAAGGCCCCCAAAAGCCTCTTTTATTTATTTACTTTTATTTTCCTTGCATGCACTTCCTTGGTCTGTCAGCAGATGGTGCTCTTTGACAGACCTCTCAGTTCAAACCCTGGTCTGAATGTGTTCACTGTAACCCCCAACCCCAACTGGAACAATATAACTGAAAATCCAGTCTCAGTGCTATTTAGAGCCCCATAAATCAAAAACCTTCTCAGAAGCTGTTCCCCTCTCTTTGCCATCAACCACTTCCTTTTTCCCAGGTAGGAAATAACTCCTCTCCCCTCTTTTTTCTCACAACCAGTCATAGTCAGTAGGGAGGGTGTTTGAGAGGGTTGGATCTCTTTAACCCTGTGCCTGATCCCAGGGCAATCAAAGGCACAACTCCACCCAGTTTTGAGGGCCTTGTGGACACAGCAGACCAAATTTGTTGGCCAAAAGCTGAATCTGCCTTAGGTTGCCTTCCTTTTTCTCCCCTTTCTAGGGAAGCACACTCCTGTAGCCCTTGCTGTCCAGAACCATCGACCAGGGCTGGAGGACTCAAAACTGTCTTCTCTGAGGGTGAGCAGATGGGCACTGGCAGCTGCAGCTTCAGCTTTTACTCACAGACTCTTCCCATAGAGATTTTTTTCTTTTTCTTTGCACCTTTCAGTCCCAGCTTCCAGGGGGATGGTGTACGGCCTCCCCCTGGTGGTGTGAGCCCTAGAACATTGAAGTGAGTTCTGTGTCTCTTTAATCCTCCATCTTCCCGGAAGTCTAGTCCAAAGTTTTAAGGCTCTGTGAAATTTGCTTAACAGGTACATTGGAAATTATAAGTTCAAATAAAAGGAGTAGAGAATCATAATTAGGGGAATTATAAATGAGTATAACTATGTTATATTGGGGAGATAGATTATCATATGTTCCCAGATAGGGCCAACCAAAGGGGTGCTAATTTCATGGTGCTGTGCCTTGCCTCTGTTGGACAGATATCCCAAGAGCCCTTGGAAGCACTCTTGTTCGAGTAGACACTGTTGGTTAGTGAAATCTGTCTGAGACTTGCATGAGCATAACCTCCAGAATGACATCCTGACTCACTCTGAAATCTCTTAGCCATAAACTTTTTTTATATGATGTTTCCCCCTTTTGGTCAATGTCTTATCCCAAATGCATTGCTGATTAATGCTTGGTAATAATCTCTCAATGCCAGGCATGCTCATTCCCAGGAGTCATGCCCCACGCTGGGGGCAAGGTAGAGAATTGATTTGCTGAGTTTGGCTTAGAGAGAGGCCACATTTGAGTAACAAGTAGGTTTTCAGGAGGTAAGTCATAGGCATTAATTATAACTAGACAAAATTTCATTTTTAGAGGAATAAGGTTCATATGTACAAAGATTAAGATTGAGGATGTGGCATATATGCCTATTTTTTCACTTACATATGGCTTATATATTTCAGAGATTTATGCCATTTTATTTGAGAAAGTAGCAGGGCTTCCCCAGGATGGAAGTTTAATATCTTATTCACCACTCTGTGGGCCTCTATCTATTGTTACAAAATATCAATAACAACATGAACACATTCTAATCCCATAGAAGTATGTTTTAGGTGCATTTTCCCCATATATCACCTCACTATCAACAACCTGTACTAGTGATATACTTTTGTCATAGATCCTGAAAGAACCTTCTTATATTTGTATTCTTAACTACTATCCTTGGCCACCCCAGAATTCAGTGAGTTATACAGTTGTCCATTTTATCCTTTAGCTTTCCTTCTGGCCTCATGGGATGAACAAAACTTCCCCTTTCAAGCACATTCACAAACACTTCAGCACGATTAATTACATTCACATAACTGTACCCCAGCACCTCTATGTATTCCCAAACTGTTAAAGTCAACCAAATTATAGTTTCTGCACAAATTAAGCATTGGATCACCAACATCTATCCCCTCCTATCTTCTAGTAACCTATCTTACAGACTACCTCCATGAGTTTGCTCACAATCCTTAATTCATATCAGTGAAATTGTGCAATATTTATCTTTTGTTTCTGGTCTATTTTACTCAAAATAAGGTCATGGCAGTTAATCCATGTTTTTGAATTTGTCAAAACTTCATTTCTTCTTACAGCTGAGTAATGTTCCACCATATGTCTACACCACATTTTGTTTACCCATTTATCTGTTGATGGACAACTGGTTTGCTTCTGTCTTTTGGCAGTTGTGAGTAATGCTGCTATGAACATTGGTGTGCATTTATCTGTTCATGTCCCTGCTTTCAATTCTTCTGGGAATATACTTAGTAGGGGGATTGCTGGATCATACAGTAGTTTTATACTTAGCTTCCTGAGAAACTGCCAAACTGTCCTCCAGAGTGGCTGCACCACTTTACATTCCCACCAACCGTGCCTTTGTGCTTGGGCAAGAACTAACACAAGGTGGAATAAGAGTGGTGACCGTGGGCCTCCTTGTCCTGTTCCAGATGTTATAGGGCAAGACTTTAGGCTTTTTCCATTAAGTATGATGTTTTCTGTATGGGTTTGTCATATATGTCTTTTGTCATGTTGAGGAAATTTCCTTCTATTCTTATCTTTTGAAAGGTTTTTTATCAAGAAAGGACGCTGAATTTTATTGAATGCCTTTTATCTGTCGATAGAGATCATGTAATTTTTCTAATTTTTCTCTTTAAATTTGTTAATGTGGTGTATTATATTAATTGATTTTCTTATGTTAAAACATCCTTGCATACCTAGGATAAAACCCACTTGATCATGGTGCATAATTCATTTGATGTGTTTTTGGGTACAATTTTCAAATATTTTCTTGAGGATTTTTGCATCTAAGATAATTAGATATAATGTAACAGAATGTAATTTTCTTTCTTGAAGTGTCTTTATGTGGTTTTGGTATTAATGATGTTGGTGTCATAGAACAGGTTAGGTAGACTTCCCTCCTCTCTGATTTTTTGGAAGAGTTTGAGCAGGATGATGTTAGTTCTTTTCAGAATGATTGGTGAAATTCACCTGTGAAGCCATCTGATCCTGAGTGTGGCAGTTTGATATTATTTGTGAATTCCTAAAAAGAGATAAATGTTATGTTTGTAAAATGGTCTGTTCCTCTGGGTGTGATACCCTTTGAATGCATTAGATTTAGCTAGTATGTCTTGATTAAGTTACCTGTTAAGATTAGGGCTTTGATTCGACCATGTCAGTAGGACATGACTTAAGTTTGGGCCCCCACCCCCTTGGTGGACTAATATAAATGGACACTCACTCAAGAAGACGGGGGAAGAGAGAGAGATCCATAGATGCCACAGGAGAGAAGGCTCAAACAGCGAAAGCCCAGGGAGAGATGAGCCATTGGCCTGGTAGTTTGCAGCTGAAGAGAACAGAGCAGCTGAGCAGTTGAGAAGGTCTAGAAAGAAACAAGCGCTATACCAAAGACTAATATAGGAAGCCCTGAAAAACAAGCCCTGTGCCAGCCTGTAGCTGAGAGAGGGGAAGGCTGAACCTTCACAGAGATTGGCAACCAACTTGCCTCAACATATGGCAACTGACTTTGGTGGGAAAACAACCTCGAGCTGGACTCTCTAGAGCCTTGGGACAGTAAGCTTTCACCCCAAATAAATACCCTTTATAAAAGCCAACAGATTTCTGGTACTTTGCATCAGCACCCCTTTGGCTGAATAATACACTGGGATTTTTTACCTCTTTACTTGTGATTTGTCTGTTGTGATCTTCTAAGTCATCCTTCATCAGTGTAGGTTGCTTGTGTGTTTGTAGGAATCCATCCACCTGATCTAAGTTGTCCAACTTTTTGGCAAACAGTGTTTCATAGTATGCTGTTATGATACAGTTTGTTTCTGTGAGATCTGTGGTGATGGCCTGTCTCTAATTTCTGATTTTACATTTTGGCATCTTCTCTCTTTTTTCCTTTGTTATTCTAGCTAAGGGATTATCCATTTTATTAATCTTCTAAAAAAACAGCTTTTGATTTTGTTAATTCCCTCTATTGCTTTTTTTGTTCTCAAAATTTCACTTAATTTTGCTCTAATCTTTATTATTTCTTTCCTTCTGCTTGTTTTGGTATTAGTTTGCTGTTCTTTTTCTAGTTCCTCCAGATGTGCAGTTAGGTCTTTGATTTTAGTTCTTTCTTCTTTTTAAATGTGGACAGTTAGGTCCATAAATTTTCCTTTCAGCACTACCTTTGCTGCATCCCATAAGTTTTGATATGTGTGTTCACATTTTCATTCACTTTAAGGTATTTATTGATTTCTTTTGCAATTTCCTCCTTGACCCAGCTTCACTCTGTTGTGGCCAGAAATAGGGCTTTGTATAATTTAAATATTTCTGAGTTCACTGAGACTTGTTCTATGGCCTAACATGTGGTCTATCCTGGAGAATGATACATGAACACGCACAAAGAATGCATACGCTGCCATATTGGCATGTAATGTTCTATATATGTCCATTAGGTCTAGCTCCTCTAATGTATTATTCAAGATCTGTGTTTCTTTATTGATCCTCTCTTGATAGGTTCTGTCTGTTGCTAAGAGTGGTGTATTGACATCCACCACTATGACTGTAGAGACATCTATTTCTCCCCTTGGTTTTGCCTCATGTATTTTGGGGCACCCTGGTTAGGTGCATAAATATTTACAATTGTTCTTCCTTTTTGGTATATTGCTCCTTTTATTAGCATCTAGGGTCCTTCTTTGTCTCTTACTACAGTTTTGCATTTAAAGTCTACTTTGTACAATATTAGTATAGCTATCCCAGCCCTTTTTTGCTTACTGTTTGCATGGAAAATTGTTTTCCACCTTTTCACTTGCAACCTATATTTATCCTTGGTTTAAAGTGAGTCTCTTATACACAGCATGTAGATGGGTCATATTTTTATCCATTCTGCCTTTCTGAGTTCTCTTCATTGGAGAATTTAATCCATTACCTTTATTGCTGTAAAGGTAGTGCTTACTTCAGCCATATTTTTAAAGCTTATGTATGTCATATTTTATTTTTGTTTCTATTTTTACCCTTTTATTTATCCTTACTAATAGTTATCCTTTCTACACTTTCCTCCAACCCTCTCTTTCCTGTCTTTTCCTTTCAACCTGCAGAGCGCCCTTTACTATTTCCTGAAAAGCAGGTTTCTTGTTGACAAATTCTCCCAAATTCTGTTTATCTGTGAAATTTTGATCACTCCTTCATTTTTGAAGGACAATTTTTCTGGATACGGAATTCTTTTCTTGCACTTCTTTTTTTTCTTTCAGCACCTTAGCTATGTCATACAACTGCTTTCTCACCTCCATGGTTTTAAATGATAAATTAGCACTTAACCTTATCGAGCTACCTTTATATGTGATAGATCTCTTTTTTCTTGCTCTTGTCAGTAGGCCTTAACTTGGAATCCTAATTTGGAATCTATGTTTGGTGTTTGACAATCTGATTAGCATGTGTCTTGGAGTAGGTCTGCTAGGAATTATTAAATTTGGTGTACACTGTACTTTCTGGACATGTATATTCATGTCCTTCATAAGATTTGGGAAACTTTTGGCCATTATTTCCTCAAACACTCCTTCTGGTGCTTTATGCTTCTCTTCTTCCTCAGGGATACCCATAATGCACATGCTCATGCATTTTGTACTGATTTTCAATTCCCTGAGTCCCTGCTGAATTTCCTCCCATTTTTTGGTCTATCTGTTCTACTACCTGTGCTACTTTGAATGTCCTATCTTCAATGTCACTAATTCGTTAATCTGCCTGTCCAAATCTGTTGTGTGATTCTAGTGTATTTTTAATTTCTTCCTTTGTGTATTTAATTATCATAAGATTTATTATGCTTATATCTATGTTAAGGATTTCTTCTAGGTGTTCACCCAGTGTCTTCTTAATATCATTTATCTCTTCCCTCATCACATTGAATTGATTTAATATATTTGTTTTGGCATCTTTGATTAGTGTTCCACATTTTGGGTCTCCTCCCGCTTTTCAGTTTGTTCATTTGACAGGACCATATCTTCCTCTTTCTTAGTATGGCTTGTAATCTTTTCCAGATTTCTAGGGATCTGTTTAACTTGATGGGCTTATTCTATTGGTCAGTTTCTCTCTCTTGCTTAGGGTTTTTTGTTTGGTTTTGGCTTAAGTGTCTTCTCTGACACTTGGTTTCTCTTATTCTAAATCTTTGCAATTGCCTGTGTTTGAGAAAAATAAAAGAAAAAAAGGAAAAAGATAGAAAACAGAAAAAATAGAAGGAGGATGATCCTTTGATGGGCACTTGTTATTGATGACTAGCCTTATGAGTCTTTGCTCTTGAAATTGAAACAGCCTATTGTTATGGGGTGCCTAAGAGTTGCCTCCTGAGAACCTCCTTGTTGCTCAATTGTAGACTCTTTCTAAGCCAAACTCAGTATATTAATGCATTACCTTCCTCCCAGCATGGGACATGACTCCCAGGATGAGCCTCCCTGGCAATGAGGGATTACTAACAAGTGCCAATGGGCAATATGACTGGAAAAAGACTTTGAATAAAAGGGGGAAAAGGTAAAGACAAATGAGTTCATAAGGCTAAGAGACTTCAAAGTGAGTCGGGAGGTCATCCCAGAGGTAATGCTTATGCACATCTCAGTAGGACCTCATAGGCTTCCAATTCAGATATCACCCCAAACAGAGGGGCTTCTGAGGGCTCTGGAGAAATCCAGGTCCTATATCAGGGCAGATAGCAAGATTTGGTGCTTTATCAGTGGGCCCTAATTTGGAATCCTTGCTCCTGAGAGTGACAGAGTCTGACTGAAATATGTCTTCCCTGCACATGGTCCATCTGTCTCTTCTATTCAAATGTATATGTGATGTCAGAGTTTTAGGTGTACTTACAGAGAGCGGAGTCTATGGGCTGTCCATGTGCCAGCTGCGTCCAAAAGCTTGGTGGAGTTGCAACTCCTACTCTACAACTCAGTGGACTCACCCAGGACACCTAGTGGGGAGATGATGATGGACCATGGCTATCCCAGGGAATGGAGAGAGTCTGAGCTGCAGGCAGGATAATCCCATCTAACTTATCCATGGGATATAAGCCCCCTCTCTCTTGGAAGTAGAGTGGACATCACCATCTCAGACTCCTCAGGATTGGGGGAAGAGCTATGAACTAGAGTGGACTTACTGGTATCCTGTTATGGACTCATTGTGATTCACACAATGGAAGAAATTTCAACATTAATGTGGAGCCAGGGGCCACTGGATGCTTTGGGCACAAGGAGAGGGAAAAGCAGTTGTAATACAGGGGCTTTTTGGGGACTTGGAAATGTCCTGAGTGACATTGCAGTGACAGATATAGGACATTTTATATCATCATATAACATGCAGGACTGTGTGGGAAAGAGTGTCGTCTACAATGTGAACTATGGTCCAAGCTTAGTGGCAAAGCCCCAGAAGGTGTATATCTATTGCAGGTGATGTGCCACACTGATGAAGAATGTTTATGTGGGAGGTTGTGGGAGGTATGGGAGGTGGGGTATATGAGTATCCCTATAATTTTTGTGTAACATTTATGTAATCTATGTATCTTTAAAAAATAAAAACTAAACAAAAAAACAAAAAGCAAGAAAGGAAAGAAAAATAAAAAATATGCATAAAATTAAAATCAGAAAAATTATAAAAAGGAAAAAAATAAAAGTAAAAGACAAGAAAAACAGGAAAGAGGATAAGAAATGAAGAAAAAACAGGAAAAAGAAGAAAGACAAGGAAGAGGAGAAGAGAGAAAGATTATGGGAAAAAAGAAGCTCTCCCTCTCAGGTCACAATCTTCCCTCTAAGCTTCTCCCCATGAGCTGCCCATGCAGGCCAATCAATCTCCCTGTGTCTTGCCTGTCCATAGGTACCAGAATGAAGAAAGTGGGAAAACAAAGTCCAAAAGATAGAAAAAAAACACACCTCTCTCGAGGCCACCCATCTCTCTGCAGGTACCCGGATGAGAAAAGGGAGAAAGAAAAAAAGATAAACAAACCTCACTCTCAAGCCCTGGCATCTGGCTAGGACTCCCTAACCTGCCTGATCTTTCCACTCCCAGTTGCTACTCTGGTGCCTGTCTGGGTACCCCTGCCCTATCCTGATTACCCATGGCTCCCCTCTCCCCCTGGCCTGACTGGGCACTTCACAGTAGCCTGATTGTCCTGCTGTCTGCCTCACCCTCAGTATCTGGCTGGCCCTTCCTCTCCAGCCACCCTCTCCAATCACCACTGTAGCCCCACAGGTTCCCCTATGCTCTGCAAGCCTGCCTGACTTCCTGCAGCTTGTGGAGGAGGAGTGCAGCCTGCAGTTCCCCATTCTGCCATCTTGGACCTCCCCACTTACTCACTTCTCATGGGAATGTAGAATGGGTGAGTCACTGTGGAAGACAATTTGGTGGTTCCTTAGGAAGCTATGTACAGAACTGCCATATGATCCATAAATCCTGCTTCCAGGTATCTACTAAGAACTGAAAGCAAGGACAGGTACAGACATTTGCACAATGATGTTCATAGCCATATTATTCACTATTGCCAAAAGAGAGATTCGACCCGTGTCCATCAATCAATGAATGGATAACCAAAATGTGGTTTATTCATATGATGTAACAATATTATTCAGAAGTAAAAAAGTAATGAAGTTCTGGTGCATGTGAAAACATGGATGAACCTTGAGGACATTATGTTGAGTGAGAAAAGTCAGGCACAAAAGCACAAATATTGTATGATTTCACTAATGTGCACTAATTATAATGAGCAAATCCATGGAGTTAATGCCTAGAATACAGGTTACCAGGAGATATAATGAAGGTAAAAGTTGAGGGGAGGATGCTTTATTTGTGCAGGATTTTCAATAAGGCTGATAGTAAATGGTTGGGAAGGGATGGAGGTCATGGTAGCACATCATGGTGAGGGTAATTAGCAGCACTGAACTGGGAATGTCATTGTGGCTGAAAGGGAAGTTGAGGTCATGTATGTCAATAGAAGGAAAGCTAGAGTATGAAACATAGGACTGTATAACATAATGAACCCTGTTTTGCACCATGAATGTGGTTAACAGTACAAATATAAGAATTTCTTCCATGAACTAGAACAAATGTACATCACTATTACAAGGTATCAATAATATCAAGGTAGTACATGGGAAAAAGTATGCCTAATATACACTATAGACTATAGTTAAGAGTAATATTTTAATACTCTTTCACCAATTGTAATTTTTAACAAAGGTGCCACACTAATGTTTAGTGTCAGTAATGGGGGGGCGGGGTATAAAGATAATGTTTTTTCTTATTTTCATTTTTTGTCTGTTTGTAGCAATGGAAATTGTCCAAAGTTGATTGTAGTGATGAATGCACAACTCTGTGATTATACTGAGACCAATTCATTGATTATATACTTTGTATGGATTGTATGGTATGTGAATAAAACTGCTTTATAAAACAGTAAAATCACACTCACTGAATGAACTAGCAACTTATTTCCTATCTATTTATCCAAAAGAAATAAAAAAATTGTCCTCACAATGATTTGTATGTAAATGTTCATAACATTTATTAATAATAGATAAAAACCATAAATAACCCAAATATCTATGAATTGGTGAATAAGCAGATTTTAATATATCCATACAATGAAATACTACTCAATAATAAAAAGATTGGCGTTCTGGAGACACTTAATAACATGGATGAGCCTCAAAAAATCATTCTGATGAATGAATTTAGATCCAAATGAGTAACATGTCATTTTTAATTTATATGAATTTTTAAAACTCTCAAAAACTATTATAAAGTGGCAGAAAACAAGTCAGATGCAGGAATGTGTGACTGACTCCAAAGGGTCATGGGGAAATATTTTGAGATGATGAAAATGTTCTTTATCTTGGCTGTGTGACAGTTACCAAGATGCTTGTGTTTGTCAATACTTAATTTCACACTTAAAATGGGTGCATTTTGTTGTATGTAATTAAAGTTAAACTAAAATACATATTTTTAATGTTAAATAGGGGGGCTACAAATAACCCCTTTGGTACCAGACAACGTAGTCCTTTCTGCTCCCATTTTATAGCAATAAACCAATAGCTCCCTAGTAATTATACTCTATCAGCCCAACTATTTTTGCATATCAATTATGTGATATGAGAACCCCAAATGGAGAGGTGGCAGTTCCTGCCAATAAAACCTTATTGTGGGAAGCGGATGTGGCTCAAGCAATTGGGTGCCTGCTTACCTCATGTGAGTTCCTGGGTTTGGGTCCCATTGCCTCCTAAAGAAGATGAACAAAAGAGCGAGCTAATGAGACAGGCTGGCACAGAGAGCTAGATGCAATGAGATGATGCTATGAGATGATGCAACAAGGAGACACAACAAGGTGATGCAATGAGACACAGGGAAACACAATGAAGGACACAACAAGCAGGGAGCAGAGGTGGCTCAAGCGATTGAGCACCTCCCTCCTGCATGGGAAGTTCCAAGTTTGGTTCCCAGTGCCTCCTAAAAAGAAGATGAGCAGGCACAGAGAGCACACAACGAACAGACACAGAGAGCAGTAAGCGAGCACAAACAATGAGGCAGGGAGATATAAATAAATAAATCTTCAAACAAACAAACAAACCTTATTGTGTCTCCTGAAGAGTGCATCTCTCCCATGGGAACAAAGACCTTCAAATTAGAAGATCCCAGAATTACAAAGACAAGAAACAAAAATTCTGAAAGTGGGTTATTGGGTATAATAATGGGAGAAGCCACTCTACTCTTCACTCTTTGATTTCTCCTGTGGGAGAAATAGCACCATCTACAGTCAACGATTAAAAGAATAAATTCCACCTGTGATCATTTTATGTGTCATCTTGGCTAGGATATGGTATTCAGTTGTTTGGTCTAACACTGGCCTAGCTGTTTCTGTGAAGGTAGTTTGTAGATGTGATCAGCATCTAGCATCCGTTGACTTTAAGTAAAGGCCATTTTCCTCAATAGTGTGGGCATACTTTATCTAATTAGTTGAAGGCATTAAAAGTAAGAATGATGATTTCCATATGAAGAAGAAATTTTGCCTCAAAACTACAGCCTCTAATCTTATCTGAATTTCCAACCTGCTCTTCTACTCCATGGATTTTGCTGTCAAGACTTCATCATCAACTCTTACCCAACTCTCCAGCCTCTAGACAGCCTTACAGAGTTCATACTTGCCTGCCTCCATACTCATATTAATCAATTCCATAAAATAAATCTCTTTGTACACAGATACATACACACATACACACATATCCTCTTTTTTTTTTCTCTGAATAACCTTAACTAATAGAGATTTTAGTATTAGAAATGGTTTACAGGATCAATATCTTAATGATGTGTTTTCTTAATTGATTGAGAGGTTTTGGGAACTGGTTTTTAAATATGGTTAGATCTAAAAGCATAAATAATTCTATTTACAGTGGTAAAGAGAACACAGATAGTCCATGGCATGTTCTAGCAATAGAGATAAACAGAATATCACTAATGGATGGTACTAATAGTATACTCAGAAGAAGCAAGGTTCCGGGTTGTATTTTGTTTATTATTTTTATTGCTGCAATAATGAAAATGCTCTAATGATGATTGAAGTGAAGAATGCACAACTATGTGATCATCACAAATAGCATTAATTGTACACCTTGGAAGAATTGTATGCTTTATTAATATGTATCAATAAAACTGATTTAAAGAAAACTATGAGATACCTTATACCCATTAGACTGATGGTTATTAAAAAAATGGGAGTACAATTTTTGGAGAGGATGTGAAGGAATGGAAACACTTATCCACCACTGGTGGGAATGTAGAATGGTGCAGCCATTGTGGAGGACAGTCTGGTGGTTCCTCAGGAAGCTAACTACAGAACTTCCATATGATCCAGCAATCCTACTACTGGGTATATACCCAGAAGACTTGAAAGCAGAGACACAAACAGGCATATGCACACTAATGTTCACAGCGGCATTATTCATTATTGCCAAAAGTTGGAAACAACACAAATGTCCATCAATAGATGAAATGATAAGCAAACTCTGGCATATACATACAATAGAATAGTATGCTCTGTAAGAAGGAATGCAGTATTAACACATGGGATAACATGGATGAATCTTGAAAACCTTATGTTGAGTGAAGCAAGTCAGGCACTGAAGGACAAATATTACATGAACTCACTGATACAAATCAAGCAAATTGAGCAGACTCATAGAGCTAGAGTCTGGAAGATAGGTTTACAGGAGACAGAAAGGGAGTAGAGG
>PVKH010010526.1:0-18206 GCA_004027955.1 Chaetophractus vellerosus | reverse complement strand
AAGTGAAATTTTTTAAAATCTTAAAAAAAAAAAAAGAAAACAATTCTATTCACAATAGCATCAAAAAGAATAAAATGCTTAGAAACTAATTTAACAAAAGAAGGACTTGTACATTGAAAACTACAAAACACTACTGAAAGAAATTAAATGAGACCTGAATAAATAGAAAGGCATACCCTGTTAATGGACTGGAAGACATAATAGTTTTAAAGTGGCCATACTCCCCAAACTGACCTAAAGATTCAATGCAATCTCTTATCAAAATTCCAATCATCTTTCTTGCAGAAACTGACAAGTTGATCTTATATTCATATGGAAATGCAAGTGACCTAGAATAGCCAAAACAATTTTGGAAAAGAACAAAATTGGAGAACTCACGCTTCCTGATTTTGAAACTTACTACATAGCTACAGTACAGTAATCCAAATGGTGTGGTACAGAAATAAGGAGAGACATTTAGATCCACTGAACAGAACTGAAAGTCCAGAAATAAACCCCATACATCAATATGATTTTCAACAAGGGTACTAAGTAAATTCAATGAGGAAAGAACAGTCTCTTCAACAAATGATGCTGAGACAACTGGATATCCACATGCAAAAGAATGAAGTTGGACCCCTGCCTCACAGCATATACAAAAGTTCACTCAAATTGGAGTAAAGATCTAAAGAGCAAAAACTATAAAAAATTTTAGGAGACTATATAGGTATAATCTTGGATTAGACATGACACCTAAAACACATGCAACAAAAGAAAAAATAGATAAATTGGACCTCTTGAAAATTAAGGCTTTTTATATTTCAAGGACACTATCGTGTAAATGAATAGACAACCTATAAAATAGGAGAAAATATTTTTCAATTATATATCTGATAAGGGTCTGGTATCCAGAATAAATAAAGAACTATTACAACTCAACAATAAAAAGCCAAATAACCCACTCACAGCAAAAGCAACAAAAGAAAAAATATGATAAAATGGTCTTCATCAAAATTTAAAACTTCTGTATATCCAAGGACATTATCAAGAAAGTGAAAAGAACCTGCAGAATGGGAGAAAATAACTGCTAATGGTAAGAGTTTGATATCCAGAATATATACTGTAAAGAACTGCTACAACTCAATAACAAAATGGCAAATAACACAATTGAAAAATAAAATAGGCAAAGGACTTGAATAGACAATTTCTCCAAAGAAGATATACAGATGACCAATAAGCACATGAAAAGATGTTCAATATCACTAGTCAGCAATGAAATGCAAATCACAACCACAATGAGATACAATTTCATATCCACTAGGATGACTAATATTTTTAAAAATCAGAAAATAACAATGTTGGCAAGGATGCAGAGTAACTGGCATGCTTATACACTGTAGGTGGGATTGTAAAATTTTGTAGTCACTGTGCAAATCAGTTGATGGTTTCTCAGAAAGCTGGACACATGATTACCATATAGCCCAACAATGCCATCCAAGAGAAATGAAAGCATATGTCCAGACAAAACCATGTACACAAGTGTTTACAATAACATTGTTCATAACAGCCGAAAGGTGGAAACAACCCAAATGCCCATCAACTGTTGAACAGATCAACAAAAAGTAGTATAGACACGCAATGGAATATTATTCCGCCATAAAGTGGAGAGAAGCACTGATACATTCTACATCATGGATTAACCTTGAAAGCATTATGCTAAGTGAAAGAAGCTAGACATTAAAGGCAACACATGGCATGATTCCATTTATAGAAATGTCCAGGATAGGGAAATATATATATAGGGATGGGAAGAGTTGGGGGAGGGGGAAATGGGTAATGACTTCTTACAGCTGTGGAGTTTACTGTGAGGTGACAAAAACGTTGCGGAGTTAGTGGTGATGGTTGCACAACCTCATGAATATACAAAAACAACACTGAATTGTACTACAGTCATACCTTGGTACTTGACTGCTTTGAAACTCGTTGAATTTGGTACTCGATGCATTTTGATGTGAAAATTTTGTCCTGGTACTCGTTGTTTGTTTGCTACTTGATGCACAAGCTAGAACTTGTCGGTGTCGGTTGCCTCTGACTTGCTATCCTTTCCAGCAGCAACAAAGGGTCACGCGTTAGTCACACGGTAGCTTTAACCTGTGCCCATACCACTGCGGTCTTGTCTTGGCTTCTGTGGTCATTTTGTGTATTTTTGCATTTTTTTAAATTTTCATCATGGGTCCTAAGAAAATGAGCATTGATAGCACTCAGCAGAAAAGAAAATTACTTCGCACCAACATTGAGCAAAAAAAAAGAAATAATAGGTAAATATGAGAGCGGTATTCACACTACTGATCTTGCTAGGGAATACGGTATGCCGAGAACGTTGGTCTCCACCATCATGAAGAATAAAGAAGCGATAAAAAAGGCTGATGTTGCAAAAGGAGTTAAAGCAGTAACAAAGCAGTGTTCGCAAACACTGGAGGAAGTTGAAAAGCTGTTATTAATTTGGGTAAATAAGAAGCAGCTAGTGGGCAACAGAGTATCAGAAGCATACGTGAAAAAGCTAAAGTGTTGCATGCTGATCTTTTGAAAAACAAACTGGAACCAAGTGATGAGAGTGTTGAAGTTTTTAAGGCCAGCCACAGCCGATATGATAATTTTAAAGAGGATCTGCTTCCAAAGTGTTGTGAGGCATGGCTAGGCAGCAAGTGCTAATAAAAAGGCTGCTGACGAATTTGTCAGTGAATTTCAAGACTGCATAGAGACTGAGGGTTTTTATTCCCCACCAAGTTTTTAACAGTGATGAGACTGGAGTTTTTTGGAAAAAAAAAAAAAAATGCCGAGTAGGACTTACATCACAAAAGAGAAGGCACTACCAGGTCACAAACCAATGAAGGACAGCCTCACTCTATTATTGTGTGGGAATGCTAGTGGGGATTTAAAACCTGAGCCTCTACTAGTCTATCAAGTGAAAACCCATGAGTTTTCAAGAAGCTTAATGTCATAAAAAGCAAACTCCATGTGATGTGGAAGACAAACAGGAAAGCTTGTGTCATGAGGCAATTTTTCACTGAGTGGATAAATGAAGTCTTTGGTCCCTCAGTGAAAAAAATATTTGTTGGGGAAAGACTTGCCTCTGAAAGCTCTCCTGCTTTTGGACAATGCACCTGCCCACCCTCCCGGCTTGGAGGATGACTTACTGGAGGAGTTCACCTTCATCACTGTAAGGTTCCTGCCCCCCAACTCTACTCCTCTCAACCAGCCCATGGGCCAGCAGGTCATTTCAAACTTCAAAACGTTGTACACCAAGGCGCATTTCCAGAGGTGCTTTGTGATCACCGCTGACACCCAGTTGACCCTCACAGAATTCTGGAAGGAGTATTTCAATGTCCTTATTGATAAGGCCTGGAACAAAGTCTCTCATAGGACAATGAATGTGGCACGGAAGGATTTGTGGCCAGAAGCTGTGACTCAGACTTTAAGGCTTTGAGGCTGACCCCAAGCCTGCAGGTGCGGAGGGTGCAGCTGTGCAGGATGTTGTGTCTTTGGGCCAATCCATGGGTCTGGAGGTCGAAGCTGCTGAGGTTGAGGAGTTAGTGGAGGAATATGGTGCAGAGCTCAGCACTGAGGAGCTGCAGGAACTACAGAAGGAGCAGCAACAAGAGGTGGCTGAAGAGAGTCCTTCAGGTGAGGAGGAGATAAGGGAGGATGTCCCCAGCTCCTTGATCAAAGAAATGTGTGCAAAATGGGCACAAGTTCAAAACTTTGTGGAGAAGTACCATCGGGACAAAGCTCTGACAAGCAGAAATGTGAATTTATTGAACGACCAAACAATTTCATACTGTCAAGGAATTCTGAAAAGAAGACAGAAGCAGACCTCATTGGATAAGTTTTTAGTGAAGGTGACAAAGAGTGTGTTAGAGCCTGTGGTGCAAGTTGAAAAAAAGGCAGAAAAGAGAAAGAACACCTGAAGTGCAAATGCCTAATGTTCTATTAGAAGGGGACTCTCCTTCCAAGCAACCCTCCATGTAACCTCTCCTCCTCACCATTCTCCTCCCACCACCCATTAGGCCATGGACTATTCTCAGTACAGGTAAAGTGAAGTGTTTATTTTATTTAAGTATTTATTAATTTTTTAGGTTTATTTCTCTTGTAAAGTAACGCCATACACTATCTTTTCACAAATTGCCTTAAAAATGTGCATTGTCTTGAGCGATGACTACTAAGGTGTAGGTTTTTGTTTTTATTTCTTTTTACTGTTGCTTTTCTTTTCTCTCTCTTTTTTTTTTGAGTGGTGAAAATATTCCAATATTGATTAAAGTAATGAATGTATAACTCTGTGATTATACCAAATGCCTTTGATTGTATATTTCAGATGGAGTGTATGGTTTATGAATATGTTTCAATAAAATTGATTTTAAAAATGTGCATTGTCTTTGGTTTGGGAACACATTAAATTTATTTACATTATTCCTTATGGGAAAAATCTGCTTGGTACTTGTCATTTTTGGTACTCCTCACGCCTCCCAGAACCAATTAACGATGACTACCCAAGCTACCACTGTATTTAAAAGAGTGACTATAAAAGGGCTATATCTATTCATTTATATCTCAATAAAAAACAAAAAGTCAAAGTCCTTACAAGGTCCTCTAAGGCCCCACATCAGCTGTCCCCCCTTTGCCTCTCTGATAGGATCTTTTACTACTTGCCCCCTCACTCCTTCCATTCTATCCACACTGACCCTGAGGCTATCAGGCATACGCGTTACCTTACAGCCCTTGCCTTGGCTCTTCCCAAGAAATTCTTTCTTCAGATGTCTGTATTGCTTGCTCCTTTAACCTACTTCACAACTTTGCTTGGCTGTCACCTTATTAAAAAGCAAACAAACCAAAAAACACGCCTACAATAAGTGCCATATTTAAAATTTCAACCAGCTCCACTTTCCCCCACTACTCCCTCTCCCCCTCTCCTTATTTGCCTCTACTTTTCCTTTTTCCAACACATATCACCTTCCAGATAACAAAGCCAAGCACTGGCAAGGCTCAGGACCACCTGTGTCTCTCATAAATTGCTGGGGAAATGTAATGATACAACCATTTGCAAAATTCTTTGAGTATCTACTAAATCAAGAAAGAAAGAAAAGAAAGAAAAGAATAGAAAGGAAAGAAAGAAAGAAAGAAAGACCTTATTCCATTCTTGGTACAACCATTTGAATTTTTTTTTGAGTATCTACTGAAAAAAAAATACTCTATTCCACTCTTGCCTGTAAATTCAACTGGAAAGAATGTTTAAATCCACCAAAAGACACATAAGACCTTTATTCATAATGGCTCCCAACTGAAAAGAACCCAAATGTCCACACTAAAGTGCACAAATAAATTGTAATATTTTCCCACGATGGAATAGTACACACAATGAAAAGTGAGTTCCTGATTCCCGCAACAACATGAATCACAGATAACTGTGAGCACCTGGCTAAAGCCACCTATATCCTTGCCTACATCAACAGCTCATTCCTTTTTCTTCCCAGTAGTGTTGCGTTGCATGGTTACCTAATATAATATAATTCTGGGCCTTATGGGTGTCCTCACCAACTCCCACCATCGCGTCTTCCTTAGCCGAATGTCTAATCTAACAGGACCAAACAGTCCACTTTTTCCTCTCAATCCTTCACGTTCTGCAATGGCCATTTCCAAGTTCGACGACGAAGTCGAAGATCTTTTTATCTTTTCCGTGTAACCCGCCAGTGAATTTTTCATTGCACAAGAGGCACTTGTCTCTACCACCGCTCCACCACGTTCCTCAGCGCCCCACACCCGGCTGCCCCTATCCCTGGGGCGCAGGGACACGAAGCAGCTGAGAAGTGGCACCTGCTTCCCGGCAGGCCCAGCGCCAGGCCCGCCCCGCCCCCCGCGGTGCATCCGGGTACAGCGCGAGCCACAGGTTCCCGGAAGTGGCCGTTAAGGATTCTGGATCCGTTACCCAAAATGATCTCTTGAAAGTGAGTAATGGAAATCGCTTACTCATTTGCAGGCATTGACTTGGCTCTTTCTTCAGGTACCTAATTAAAATATTTAACATTCGGGAGTGGTAGAAAAAAGTATATATTCTTTACCAAAAAGTGATGTTTTATGTCCTATTGATGAATCTCCAGGTCCAGACTTGTGGGTGGCAACTTGGTGTAATTAGAGTCACGAATATTTTATGGTGTAGGGCCCTGGGCGTAGTCTTTTGGAGCCACACAGAATGTTTTGATTCCTGGTCAGACTCTTATTCTGTGACCTTAACCTTAATTTCTTCCTCTTTAGGAATATGGATTGCCCAATTAACTTATGTCTATGCAAAAGACAGATGGATCTTGGCAAATTGACAGTGGATACTAATCAGCTTAATCAGGTGGTTACTCAAATTTAGCAGCTGTTCCAGATGATTTTTTCTTTGTCAGAGTAATTCATCACATCCCTGGCACCTGGTATACAGCTCCTTACCTTTATTCACTATTCTATTTGTCTTAGCCAACACCAGCAGAAGCAGTTTGATTTCACCTTGCAGGACCACAATACACCATCACTGTCTTATCTCAGGGATATGTAAATTCTCCAGTTCTTTTCAGTGTTTCATCTACAGAGGCTGTAATCTTTTCTCCATGCTACAAGACATTATCCTGGTCCACTGTGATAATAATGATATTATGATACATTGCTTTTTATTATATCAGTTTTTCAGTGTGTATTTTGACAATGTAAGCAGTCCTGACTGCTGGTTACTATATTCATTTAAATAAAAAAGAAGACGTTTTTAGGTCTCTAGCAGTACAGCACACCCTAATCACTGAGCCCATATGTCTAATGGATAAATTGGCTCTGCTGGAAGCCTTCACCACTCCTGGAGCCCTCCTTTCTCTAGCTCCAACCTGGACTGCTCATTGTCTAGACCAGGGGTTCTTAACAAGGGGTCCATGAGCTTGAATTTAAATTCAAAAAAACATTATTCTTGTGGGGACATGTTGGTGTGGGTGTGATATATTTATTAAATAATACACAGTATAGTGTGGACTTAGTAAGGGGTCCATGGTTTTCACCTGACTGGCAAAGGGGTCTGTGGAACAAAAAATGTTAAGAACCCCTGGTCTAGACCCTAAGTTCTTCCTTCATCCTGACAATTCCAATTGTCTTTCATATCCTGAATCCCCTATTTTGGGGATCCCATGTCCTCTTTCTTGTGTTATTCCCTCATGTTGATAGAGTGCATCTTTCAGAAGGTTCCTGACATAGGGAGCCTGGGAGGTAAATTTGAGACTTTGCGTGTCAGATAAATGGCTTCAGTCTATCCTCAGAATTGAGTGATTGATGGTTTCACTGGATATAGAATTATAGGTTGGAAGTAGTTTACCTCCTGAAATTTGTTTAACTATTTAAATGATATATGGTCATTATAAACCATTCAAAACATAAAAATAGAAGGAAGACAGTAAAGAAGACTCAAAGTTGCACCCTCCATGAACCGCCAGTATTCCAGGAGCCTAATGGGAACACAGGACCAGAGGGTCTCACTGTTTGGTAGGTAGACTTTCACTTGTTCTTTAATTTTCAGTACAGCCTTACTGTCTACAGGGGTGATTGATGTCCTTAAGTTCAGAGCTTCATGGGATCAGCACCTCCAGAAATAAACCTCCAGTCTTCTGCCAGTTAATCCTCCTATTTTTTTGCCCCACCTGTTCCACCACAGGGTAACGAATGTCTCCAGTTCAGAGCTTTGGATGGATGTGCAGCACACATCAGTTCACTGATACTTCTGCCACGGCTCCCTCAGGTGCGGACTTTCTCATGTTTGCTTGAAAGTAACTACTCCTACAGCTGCATTCTTTCTTCTAAAATTGTGTTGCTGTTGTCTCCTTGCCACTTTTATTTATCCTTGTGGTTCACCCTTTAAATTCCCTTTAGTGGAATTATGGGAGGGGGCAGAGGTAAATGTCCATGATCATTTTTTGGTGATTAGCGGGAAATATTTCAGAAATTCTTATACACTTTTATGCAGTATTTAAGTTTAGCACACAAAACCCTTAGAGCAAATTAAATTGTGTGTGTGTGTGTGTGTGTGTGTGTTTTAAAGGTAAGAGGGCATCAGTGCTAGACTTAGAGGCTTAGCTGAGCCTTAATTTTATGTTTTTACTATATTTAATCACAAATTCCCTCTTTCTTATTCCTTTTCCCCTCAAACTTTATAATTAGCTTAAGTTTTTAAATCCATACCTTCATAGATTGATATTAAACCTATGTCAAAGCAAGCTCCTTTCTAGGAGTAAATAGAATCTGCCTTGCCTGGAACTTAAATATATTTTTTCAAAATACAGCACGACCTCTTCCTTAGTTTTGTTAAACATGCTTGTATCCCACCTATATGTATTAGGGAAAGTTAACCTTTGAAACTAAGGAAAACATTTAATAACATAAAAATTATAGTTCTTTCAGACAGGGGGTTATAATAATAAATCTACAATTGTTTTCGTTTTTATTTCTCTCTGGTATTAAAAATGCTGTCGTACATAAATCCATTCATGTCTGCATTCAAGCAAATAGGATCAGAAAATGTTATGTGCCAACTTTATTCATATAATTTTTGTTAATTCCAGACTCTTTGGGGTGAAAGTAACAGAAACTCTTCTCAAACTAACTGAAACCCAAAAAGGTAACTTTTTTTCTTATACCTGCTAGTTCCAAGGGTTTATTCAGCTCTAGTTACAGCTGGATCAAGAGGGTGGTATCAGATGATGTTGTCACTGTGCTAACACTATATATATATATGACATTTTGATATGAAATCTATCATGCTCTTGATCATAATATTTGAACAAATATCCAAACAAGTGTTGTCATTTAATGGAGTTCCCTAACAAGGCTAAATCATTTCATTAAAGAATGGAACATTTTTAAATTTTTTTTTTTGGAATTTCCCTCTGGGAGTGTGGATTAGTATACACATAGAAGGAATTCAGTCTGTTATTTTAACCTCGTAGAACATCCACTGGTCCTGATTTGTTATATTTTTCTTATTGAAACTTGTGATTTTTGGTCTGTCTGCATCTGAAATCTCTTTTACATTTGGGATTTCCCCAACTATCACAGCCATAGTGGGATGCAGAGAACGCCTCACCCAGTCAGAGATAAAAATGCCAACCACTTGCCGTCTTGATTCTCTTGCAGCTAGAGCATGGTCAAATGGGTTAAGTCCATTGATCAGATTCAGACTTGGAAGCAGAGACCAGTGACTCAAAGAAGTAGGGACTGAAGACCTTCATTCCAATTGAGTTCCTAGGACAGTACTGGCAGTGGGGCTAGTGGTGGTCTCCAGGGTCCAGTGGTGGGAGTGTCTGTGGAGTATGCCATAGAGTGTTTTGCTTGGTGATACTGGTAGAGATATCATCACTTGATGAGTTGTGCCAGGTGATTGCAGGCACTGGTCCTCTTTGAAATTCATCGAACCTGCTTCTCCATCCATTCTGATCATTTTACAATCTACCCGATATCATCATTCATTCATTCCTTCCCTGTTGAAATCAACCTGAGTTGGTTTACAACCAAGACCCTTGAACAGATAGCCTCCCCTTCCTCTGTGTTCTCTCTCCTTTAATTCTATATCAACTTAGATCTTATGTTCCTCTTTTGCCACTTGAATCTTCGGGTATTGCCTGGAAGAAGAGAGTGTCTGGGAAAAGAGGGTGTGTGGCCTTCATGAGCCTGGGAGGCAGAGAGTCCTGCTGGAGGCCTGGCTTTAGTTGGGCCATGTGATAGTCAGCTCAGCAGGCTCCCCAAATCTGTCACATAAGATGCTCGCTTTTAGCTTCCCTGCCAACCACCTCCATTCAGAGTCCCTCCAAGCCTTCCCTGTGGTTCGCCATGAAGCTTTCCCACAGCTCTGCCTGCCTGGGACACTCTGACAAACTCAAGAGATGGCAGCTGACTTCCTTGAGATAGCAAGTTTTGAATAACTAGCCTCTGCTCTCATTTGAATTGTCTTTATTTCTACAGAACCATCTCCCTTGTCCCACAGACAGAGAAGAAAAGAAGCAGAAAGGCAGGAGAGGGGCAAAGAGCCCCAGGGGAAACACACTAGTCCCTTCACTGGAGTTTTGCTCAAGTGGGGGCGGAGTGGTGGACCCCTCCTCCTATCCCCTAGGTGGGTCCTGGCAGGCAATCTATAACCGTAAGCTCCTTTGTTAGTTTGGAGGCAATGCTTTTGGAGGTGCCAATATCCTTTTCATTTGAACTCCTTGGAAAGGCCTCTGTAGTATCTGCACATCTCCACCCTACCCCTGGCAGGCGCGCCAAACAAACCCAGCATCACTGGGTGCTCACCCCCAGCACATGCCCATCTCCCACCTCGCCTCTTGGGGCCTCCTTAATGCTGGGCATCTTCTTCCTCCATATAAAGTTGAATGGGTGAGCCTGTCCTTGATACCAGTCAGGGCGGAAGTTCTGTCTCCAATGCACATGAAGGAGCCGATCATGTGACACCGGGGTTCAAAGAGAGAAAGAATTTATTGTCAAGCTCAAAGCAAAGACATCAGAAGGTTTATAGGCCTTATTTGTCTCCCCAAACTGGAGAAACCTTCAGTGTTTTATAATAGTCAAACAAAAGCAAGCAGGCTTAGGATAATGAGCAAGTCGGTTTGAGATGACGAGGAGAGAGATAGTCTGATTATTGATTGATTAGGCAGATTGATTACACGCTTAGTTTACTTAGCTTCCGGTTTGGGCTACTAAGCATGTCATGTGGGCCAACTCTGATTAGAACTGGCTTGGTCTAGCAAGTTAGCTTACGAATTGGGATGGTCATTACTGGGCTGATTCATGTTAATCATTAAAGGATCTGTGTGCAGGGGACCCAACTCCAGGGGGCTACATGCAAGGGTACCCAACTACGGGGTTACAAAACAAAATGAGGAGATGCAAGGGGGCCAGGAGCAGGTTTTTTTGTTACTGTCCAGTTACAAGGTAAAGATTATACAGTTATAAAACATAACATCAGCATCAAAGAAACAAGGCATCTGGGTTACAGTTCAGTGAATTACAGTAGTTAGAGATACTGACTTCTGGCTATTTCAGAAGGTTGACGTACAGTTCAGTGAGCTATAATAGTTATTGGTATTTACTTTTAGCTACATTGCAATATATCAGTAGTTTAGTAAATGCCTAAAATACAATCTAGTAGACTAAAACATATTTGCTAATGTTTCAATTACAGCTTGCCCTTCTGATACTTTCTCTTTTTTCGGTCACTGCCTTCACTACCTACCACGTGAGGTGTGACTGTCTCCATTTGCTCTTTGCTTTCAGGCTCATTCACGTTTCTTCTGAAAAACCCGCAATACAGATTTCTGCATAGCAACTAGAAAGAACCTGCTGAACAAGCTCCCAAGGGCCCCCTGCTGGTCTTAGCTGTTGCCAGAGGAAGAGGGGGCAGTTGCACCACCTGTCGGAGCTACCCTGCGTGGACAGAGTTCCCTTTGGGCACAGCCCACGGGAAATTGGTTCCATCTGGGGTCCCATCACTGCTACGATGTGAGCAGAAGGAGAGGCAGTGGCATGCTGGGGAGGTTGCTGTCCCACAGCCTCTCCTGGTGACTGTCCATGGCACAAAGTCCAGGCTGGTCTGCACCAAGCCTGCTGGTGATTCCTGGTGCAGGGTCAGGGGGGGTCTGTGGCTGAAGCAGAAGCCCTGGAGGCCCAGGCCTCTGGCTTGGTTACCTGTCTTTTTTTTTTTTGTCCTAGATGGATGCCTGGCCATGGCTGATCCTCTCCAAATGCAGGGAATTCCTTGTTTGATTTGTTCTGGTGGAAGGTAGCTGTTGACAGAGGGGACAGGCTGGTCTTCCTCTCCAGACTGAATAGGAGGTTGGCAGGCATGTTGGCTGATTCCTGGTCTTCCTCAGGCCATTTGTCCTCTCTTTATTTCTGAACATTAATATAGACGTGACTAAAGGTGGGGATCACGGGCTGGATGAAACCCTACTGCTCTGGGTTGGCAGAGATGCTGTGCCATACCATGTAGGGTTGGGAAGGCTCGAGCTTCAGGGTGATGGTGGGGTACCCTAGCTGGCTCTCTTGTAGCCCAGTGGCAGAGAGGCGCCCACCACTTTGTCATCCTTCTGGCCCTAGATCCCTAGATCTCCATGTGTTCACATCCACTGACACAGAAAAGGGAACATGGAATTTTCCACTCCTTACCCACTCCCCAAGCTCCTTCACCTTCTCTCAAACAAAAAAGGCAGGTTTCTTCTGACCAATGTATGCTCTACCACAGGCCCATCTTACTCTTGAAAGAGTTCTGGGGCAGCTTCAAGAGGACAAAAAAGGTGGCCGGCTTGTTGCCAAAGGTGATTGATTCATTGCTTATGTCACAGTCCGCAGTCTTGATGTTCACGCCCACATCCAGTTGCCGGTTTTCTGCCTTTAAACTCTATAAAGAATACATTTCTGAAAGCAGCATAGCCCAGCAGATGTTATCTGGCAGAATTTGTTTCAGCCTTCTTTTTCATTCATATTGCCCTGAGTCAGAAGGTAATCAAACACTTATGCATCAAGCGTATGCCATAACAAGTTAGTGTGTTTTCCCATCAGCAATGTGCGAGGGTTGTAATTTCCCCACATCCTTGCCAAAGCTTGCTTTTTAAAAATTATAGCCATCCAAGTAGTTATGAAGTAGTATCTCATGGTGGTTTTGATTTGCATTTCCCTAATGACTAAGGATGTTGAGTATCTTTTCAGGTGCTAATTTGTCACTTGTATATCTCTGGAGAAACGTCTATTCAAGTCCTTGCTCCCATTTTTAAAATTGGGTTGTTTGTCTTGATGTTGAGTTTCAGCAAATGGGTTGGCAAATACGTTCTCCCATTCTGAAGGTTGTCTCTTCACTTTCTTGATAATGCTGTTTGATGCACAAAGTTTCAAATTTTGGTGAAGTTCAGTTTATCATTTTGGTTGCACACGTCCTTGATGTCATATCTAATAATCCATTGCCAATTCCAAGGCTATGAAGTTTATGCCTATGTTTTCTTCTAAGAATTTTATGGTTTTAGCTCTTATAATTAGGTCATTGTTTCATCTTGAGTCTCATTTCATCTCTTTCCTCTTGCATTTTACGATAAGCAGCAAGGAGAGACCAGGAAGGACCTTCCACACTGCTTGGAAATTACTTCAGCTAAACATTCAAGCTCGTGGCTTGTGAGCTCTGCTTTCCACCCAACACTAGACCATAATTCAGCTAACATATATCAAGGATCACCTTCCCTCCAGTGTCCAATAACATCTTCCTCATTTCCATCTGAAGCCTCACCAGAAGCACCTTTAATGTTCGTTTTTCTAGAAGTTCTATTCATGGTGATCTATTTACAAGACTATAGAAGGTTCCTCTACAGCTTTCTTCCACTTTTTCTGAGCCCTCACCAGAATCACCTTTAATGTCCATATTTATACCAATCGTCTCTTCAATTCATTCTAAGCTTTCACTGTCAAGCACCTTAAAATTCTTGCAGCCTCTACCTACTTAAGCATTTTTTAGGTACTGGTTACAGCAGCACCCCATTCTTGGTACCAAAAACTTCCATAACAAAGTACCACAAACTGGGTGCCTTAAAACAACAGAAATCTATTGTCTCTCAGTTCTAGAAGCTGGAAGTCTGAAATGAAGGTGTTGGCAGGCCCATGCCCTCTGTGTAGACTCTAGGGGTAGATCCTTCTCTGCCTCTTCCAAGCTTCCAGTGGTTCTCAGCAATCCTTGACTTTCTCTGGCTATTAGATGCATCACTCCAATCACTGCCTCCATCTTCCTGTGGCCACCTTCTCTTTCTGTGTGTGTCCACATTTCCCTCTTCTTATAAGGATCCAATCATACTGGTTTAGGGCCCATCTTGATGCAATTTGGCCTTACATCTTCCAAGCTCCTATTTGGAAATTCATAGGACCAGGGGTTAGGACTTAAACATGTCTTTTTGGAAGACTCTATTAAACCCATAACAAATTCTTTGTCCTTTAACCTCGTTCCTCTACCTCTTTGAGAATATCTAAGATAGTTGTTTTGAAGTCTTTGGTGAGGCCGATGTCTGGACTTCGTCCGGGATGGTTTCTGTCAATTCATTTTGTTCCTATGAATAGACCATACTTTCCTGTTTCTTTGTATATCTTGTGATTTTTATTTCTTGGTTGAAAACTGGATATTTGATTGGGAAACTCTGGAAATCAGATTCTCTTCCTTTCCCAGGGTTTGCTGTTTTTGATTGTTGAAGGCTGTAGTCCTTTGTTTCTGGCCTTTCCCTAACTATTTTTGCAAAGACAGTGCTCCTGGTTATGTGATCACTCTCTGTTTCTTCACTTATGTTCAGCCATTATTTTGACAGATTTTCTTGAATGGCAAGGAGTTAAAAAAATAAATAAATAAAAAATAAAAATTCCACAAACATCTCCACATCTCTTCCAGACTTTGCAGATTAGCTCTGTTCGTGAGCACACCTTTAACATTTAGCTGGCCTTGCACTGAGCCTAGGGATCAGCCTCAGGTAAAAGGTTAGGGTCTTCTAAAGCATTTTCTGAGCCCTCATCTTGCCCCGGGGCATGTGCGTAGCCTTCTAAATTACCCCATAAACAAGGGTGCTTTTGAATGTCCTAACATCCCAAAGAAACTTTCCCCAGTTTTTACTCTCAGGCTCTAGATGCATGTTTCTATTGCATGTTTCCACCATAATCATAACCTTGGGCCCCAAGCATCTGCAGGTTGTTAATTGGGCTTTCAGGATTTTTTGAGCAGACAGTGGACTCTAAGTGTGTTTCCGCTGGGGCATTCTTTCCCTCCCCTGACCTTCTCCCTTTGCTTTTGCCATCTCCCCTCTCCCAGAAACTGGAAGCAACCTAGACACATGCCAGTCCAGTGTGTGTAGTTTCATGCATGTCTGGGTGGAGTGGCAGGCCTGGCACCCAGGGTCAGCCAACTCCTCGCCTTATCTCCCACACGGCTTCAGGCTGCCTTGTAAAGCTTAAGTTCCTTTGTTAGTTTGGAGGCAATGAATTTGAAGGCCCTAGAGGTGCTGGATATCCTCTTTAGTTGTACCCCTTAGAGACCCTGCTGCTGCACTCCTCCATCCTCCACTGCACAAAGTCCTCCTGGCCTGGTGGGCCACACCTTCACAGTAGCCCATAGTGCTTGGTCAGGTGTTTGCAGCCAGCACCTTGCAGATCTCCTGCATCAACTCTTGGAGCTCCGTGGAGCTTATAATTTTCATCCTCCATTTTAAGGCCAGGGAACATGGGTTGGCCTCCTGAGGACTGAGCATCTGTACTTGGTCTCTCCTTTCTCGTTTGTTCTGCATCCTTTAGGGACATCCCAAACATGCACTGCTGTCTATAAACTTGAAGACCAGCCTTGGAGCCCCTTGCTGGCCTTGGCTGTTGCTAGAAGGAGAGACTGGTCTCACTCCTTAGGGCAAATGCTTAATGCTCACCTATCATTCAGAGCTGTCCAGAGTGGACCCAAGGGTAACTGGAGCTCCATCCCTGAGACTGCTGTGGTGGGCCCAGGTGGAGGCCACCTGGCCAAGCTGGACTGTTGTCCCTCACAGCAACTCTCCCTAGGGCCTGTTGCACCAAGGCCATTTGGGGTTCCTGGTGCAGGTGGGGGCAGGGTCGGGGAGTCTTTGGCTGAAGCAGAAGCCCTGGAGACTTCAGACCCTGGCTCAGTTTGACGGTGATTGCCTTTTTGGTTGGAGACCTGGACAAGGCTAGTCCTTTCCAAACTTGGGGGACTGCAGCATTGACCAGTGCTGGTGGAGAGGTTATTCGTGGGGGGTGTTAGGAGAGTCTTCTTCCTCTCAGGCCTTGTAGGGGGCTGGCAGGATGTTGGCCTTCCTCCCTGGCTTCTGACCCTTCTCAGGACACTTGTTTTCTCTGTATTTAAGTTTTTAGAGAGGTAACTAAAGGTGGGAATTGTGGGCTCCCTGAGACTCTGCCTCTTGGGGTTGGTAGAAACTGTGCTGCACCACATGGGTGGTGAAGGAGTGCCAGAGTTGTCCAGAGCAGCTGGAGGCTGGGGCTGCAGGGTGCTGGGGGTGCATTGGCTCAGATCTCCTAGACCCCAGCAGCAGATACGTGGCCACCACTTCTTTGTACTTCTGGCCCCTCAGCGATGCTTGGATCTCTTCTCAGGTGTATCCCATGGACCCTATCCATTCTATCCATTGGGGGTCATTGTAGTCAAGGAGGGACTTCACATTTGGCTTCTTTGTGATGCTCATGGCCCACGTTCACCCATGGGTCTCCAATGATACAATCCAATGTTCCTCTCTTACTGGGATCTACAAGAAGACCCTTTTTTAGCAGGAGCTCACACTCTACAGACATGTATACTGGATAGTTCCCACTCGGTACCTGCTTCCGCAGCCCTTGAAGTTCTATGAATCAGAAGGCAGGAATCTGCTCACCATTGTCTAGAGGATGCCTCCTAGGCTCCACACATCCCCTGCTGGTCCATTGTACCTTTGTCCTTGGAAGATTTCTGGGACAGTGTAAAGGAGATTGCAAAACAAGGATTCCAGCTTCTTGCCACTGGTGATTTCATTGCTTAAGCCAAAGTCTGCAATTTTTATATTCACGTCACCATCCAACAGCAGGTTTTCTACCTTTAAGTTCCTGTAGACAGTTCTGCACAGCAGAACTTCAGGGGCAGGACTGCAAAGCAGATACCGTCTGACGGAATTTGGCTCACATGTCTTTTCTTCCATACTGCCTTGATCCACTAGATATTCAAACAACTCCACTAGCAAACTCCTTAATAAGATAGAGTGTTTTCTCACTTCCATGAGTTCAAACAATTTGTGCTCAGATTCTTCAAAGCCTTCCTTCTGCTCACCTCAGTGGATAGCGTCTGGAGGCTGGCAGAGTGCTATTCGGTTTTGTTGATGATTTTCATGGCTACCACTTTGCCAGTGAGGATGTGTCAGGCCAGCATGAACCTGGCAACCCTTTCCTAGGTTCTGAGGAGCCGTTAGTTCCCAATGTGGGCCTCCTCCTTAACTGAGATGGCTGAGAGACCTGTGGCATAGTGGATTTCTGATGAGCTGGAGACCTCTTGGTTCCCTAGGTAGACTTAAAATTTGAAAGATTGAAGGAAGTGGTGACAAGCTTGGTTCAAAAAAAAAAAAAAAAAAACTTTCCAAGTCAGAGAATAAAAATCAAATACCTTTTAAAAGAAAAAAAAAAAAAAATGACAGGAGGATTTTGGGAAGATGGTGGAGCAGGAAGCTCGAAAAATCAGTCCCTTAACAAAATAAGTATTGAACTAGCAGAGCTGTCTGAATCAATCACTTTGAAACTCCTGAGGCTAGTGGAATACTGTGCAGAATACAGGGACGAGTGGGAGGAAGAAGCCGGTACATACTTCCTCCTCCATGCAGCAGCTACAATCTCCCTTCCCCCAGTCTTGGGGCAGATAGCAGTGAGGACTAGAACTTGGGCTCTGGATGCAGCTTGTTGGTGCCAGGGAGGGAAATAAGGTCCTAGTCCTCCAAACTCTGGGTCTGATCCCATATCTCTACCTTTGACCAGCTACTTCAGATCACTAGAGGCTGGCTATGGGGGCAGCCTTTGCTACAAGCCCTCACAGGCAAATATAGCAGAGGAAACCTAAAGACAATAACCTTTCTCAAAACTGTGGAGAACAGTCAAAGGGCTGCATTACCTGGGCAAGTGCTACAGCCAAAGAAGCACCTATTGACCTTGCTTGCCCCTCCCCCACCCCTCCACAACACAGGGTGGAGCCAGCTTGCAATCCCATTGTGGGTCCCTGGCTTTGTTCCAGAAGGAACAGAGTGGCCCCTGTGCACATATTGGGGTGCATGTATGTCATTGCCATTCTAACAGGTGGAAGTCTGAAAGACTGAGCCAGGGAATGTGTCTCCAGCTCACCTTCTCAGAGTGTGTCCTGAGGACAGAGAATTGATTTGCAGATGCTGGGACAGTGTGAAAAACAAGTTGAAGCAGCCTGAGGCAAAAGACATCTGCATTAAGTCACAGAGCACAGAGCACGGAGGAGGAAGAGGGCTATTTCAAGAGAAGTAAAGGAGTTCACATGAATTCCTATAAATTGTAAATGGGGGGATTCCTAAGGCCTCTAGAAAGCACCAACC
Source organism: Chaetophractus vellerosus (assembly GCA_004027955.1). Classification (NCBI taxonomy): domain Eukaryota; kingdom Metazoa; phylum Chordata; class Mammalia; order Cingulata; family Chlamyphoridae; genus Chaetophractus; species Chaetophractus vellerosus. The sequence continues at coordinate 57 of PVKH010010526.1, read as the reverse complement.
CAGTAAAAAAAAAAAAAAAAAAAAAAGAAAGCAGGCTTCTCAGCTCTGGCCACAGGC